>JAMKCH010084985.1:0-41569 GCA_023653785.1 Ophioderma brevispina | reverse complement strand
ATGGAAACTGGGGAAATGCAACACTGTAAACATAACGCGTGACGCACAGATATTATATGCGTGTGCTTGCGCCTCAACAGTGAAGATCGCGCGAGTGCTTGCGCAACAAAGACCACGGCGCGCTGAGTGTGAGAAGAAAGGGTACGGGCTTGGACATTCCATAATACACGCGATTCACTTCTTCCTCTTATATAGTTCCATGGACTGAGACACAAAAAGAGCAAAGGATCTGGATCAGTGGCGATAGGAGGGCGGACCGTGCTAGCGTGGCAGGGGACCGCTACTAGGCATGGGCGCACCAAAATTTTTAATGTGGCCTTAGGGGTGGCTGATGGCTTTTTTGAGCACAAAAAATGCACTACATGTAGTTGGATCATTTCGTCTGTATTAAACTGGATAAAAAATAGAAGTATGTTTTTAGCCGACCTTGAGGCTGAGTGGCCAAGTTCCCGGATGGGAATGGGCACCGAATGAGATGATTTCATGGATCGATGCAAATGGTCTATTAAATTCAAACCATTATTAGATAAAGTGGAAGACGACAGAGCGAGAAAATTAGGGATTATAACATGTTACAGAGTGGTTCATCACACATCAAGAACGATGCATCCATGCGTTCCGCGTATTTTATTCCGGGGAGGCGCTTAAAGCCGCCCGAGCGGGATAAAAGTACGCGAACGCATTGGATGCAGAGTTGTTGATGTTGTTGTGAACCACTCTGTAACATGTGTGAATCCCTTTCAACAACGAAAATTGTTATGAAAACTTATTAATATCGTATATAAAGGAACATAATTTTAACATTATGTCCCAGTTCGACAGAAATTCCTAGTAATATTTAGAACAATCTAAGGCCAAAACTAAGTTTTGGTTGTTTGTTGCTTTTGCAGTTGCACTGGTTCCTGCGCGTAACTCTGATGTTCTAAAAACGTGACGAACAGCGCGTCGACTTAAGCATACTGCGTAAACACTTCCGTGAACACTACGCCGGGCGTGACGCGCTGATTGATATCAACTGTGGGTTGTTAACGAATCAACAACGGTCGCTCCTGTAAAAAACAAGGGAGATATGAGTTGTGAACGGAAAATAAATGGCATGACCACTGTCAAAAAATGCATGGTTTGGTTGATGTACACTGAACTAATGTTCCCTGTTCTGCAAGTAGAAGGCAGCACCGTAGTTAAATCGTCCAGTGCTTTTGTCAAAAGTTGTTTTACTGCGTATTTTCAGTAGGTTCTTGTAACAGAGACACTCTTCTGAAATATACCATTCGATAGCACTCAAGGAGACATTGCGCACACACAGGCCTACCATAAAAAGCCATTTTGTGATTTCACAGGGATCTATAAAACTCATAAAAGAACAGCAAACCAAGAATCTGAGACTGTAAAATTCCTCAGCAATATTTACAAATAATGTGCTAAATACCTATGAAGAACTATTCCAATATGTTTGTACTTTATTCCCTAAAAGAAAATCCACAAAATGCAAAAAAACTACCAAAAATTAAGCCAAATTCATGCAAATTCAGAACATTAAAAAAGTCTGAACATATTTTTACAGGCATTATTGATACAATCCTTGGCCTATATTAAAAAGAAATTTGAACTTTATATCTTAGAGACAAGTAGAGATAATGAACAATTTTTGTATGCAATTAGCATCAGCCCACAACCTTGGAACCTACACATGCTGACTTTTAAAACAGAAGAAACTTCAGACTTCCTCCCTTTCATTCCATACCAACTACACTAGAAAATAGCTCTTTTTTTAGACCAGTTCTCTTTGTTGCCTAAAGGCTAAAGCCCCCACCATGCTTTTTTTTGTAAAACACCCCTTTTGTTAAAAAGTGTGCAAATCACAAACAGAACAACACCAACATCCATAATCAAAATTATTTTAATTTTGCATAAAAATGTTCATTTATGGCCAAAAATCCGGAAGTTTCCGTAAAGTTACATCCTCTCAACCAGAAGAAAAGGGCACACCAATGTTTGATTTGCAAGGTCTGAAGTTTGAAGGAAGAGCAGGAGTTGGGTAAAAAGGACTTAAAACAGAACTTTGAACACACTTAGAAGGTATTAGTAAAAGGAAAATACCAACATATTTTTCATTCACTTTGTATGCTTAATGTTTTTGATCACGCATCATGTAAAGTTAGTGCCTATTGATTTTTTCCAGACATGGACAAAAATTGAAAATGACATAAGAACCGTAAAGGTCGATGATTATGAATTTATTGAAAAATATATACTTTTTGGGGGCATTAAAATCATTCATTGGTAAATCCCACCAAATGGTGTGCTTAAAAAAAAATCATTGTCATTTTTTAGTAATTCACCCTGTACACCCGCAAGAGTTTTGGTATGTAACCCTGCTTTTCTCCCTCTGTGAGTTGCTTCTCTGTGTTGGATGGATAAATGGGCTTTCGTGGCAGTGCTTCCTCAGCAAATGGGATATTTTCGGTGGAAACCCCAAAACAACAAGTGCAATGAATTATTTTGAAAGTCAAGAAAGGATTGTCATGTCAAATCATGACTGTGGTGAATATGCACGGCTACTAATCCTGTTTTTATATCAGAATCAAATCCCAATAGCTCCTCACACAAATATAATAGGTATTGTTGGTAGGTATATTGTCTGTACAAATTTTCATCTCTAATAAAAGCCCCTCAATTTTTTCAACCAAATGGGCCTAAAAAATACCAAAATATGCCAAAAAAGCAAATATTTACCTGAGATTGATAATGCAAAGGTGGCATTGAGAAATCGACAGTATATTTGCCAGCCTTTGATTGGCTACAATGTCCCAGTAGGTTGTCAACTAAAGAAGTACCTTTGACATTTGTTGAATTTTTTGTACAAAAGACAGCCTCTCCAGGTAAAATTTAAAGGTCGCTAATTATAGCCTCGTTTCCAGGGACCCCCAGATTTTACGGAAGTTTGTTAAAAAATTTTGGTATCAGAAGAAAGCTATGTTTTTTTTTTAATTATAATTCTTATTATTTTGTTGTTTTGGTTTTGGGTTTTTGGTTGTTTGGATGTTATGAGCAAAAAGAAGCCCCATTTTTTTGTTCAACCAATATTTAATTTTACAGAGTACTCTAGGGTATTATAAATCCTGTTTTTAGCTCTCAACTTCAAAAGGGTGGAAATAATCGGTGCAAAACTTTACAGATGAGGTTTTTGGGCGAAGGCCATTCTTTCAAATGAGAAAATTTTATATGACTTAAAAAAATCGGCTCATCCCCCTTTTATGTACATAGACAATTTTTAGTTTCAAGCAGCCGGAATGCAGCCTTTTTTTTCATGTTATTATTAAAGTTTACATTCAAAGCATAGAGTCCTTTTTTGTATGGGAGCACCAGGGTATTCCAGATGATGTACAGTTATAGTTTTGCTATGGAAATAACAGAACAAATGACTTATAAATGCCCTGTTTTTTTATTCATACAAATAATAATTATTTGTAATGAATAAAAACGGGCATTTATGATAGGTCATTTGTTTCTATTGCAAGTATTTTCGAAAAATTGGAAATTAGTTTTGTGCAAAATTTAACTTCTTCCTTATTGTTAAGGTCCATGGCCTGCGATCGCTAATCAGGCCTGTCCCCAGAATCCCCAGAATTTTACCGAAGTGGTAATCATTTTGGTATCCTCAGAAAGCTACTATTTTTCTCATGTACCTACCCCCTGTGAAATCTTAGAGTCGAAGGATTTTTGGTTGGAAAGTTATGAGCGAAAAAATGTGCCCAGTTTGGTCGACCAATATTAAAATTTACCCAGTAACTCTATAAACTTAAAAATCACGTTTTTAGCTCTCGCATCTAAACGGATTGAAATATGACCGCGACACTTTACAGATGGGGTTTGGAGTGATGGCAAATCTTCAAGATGAAAACTTCATAGCCTTAAATCGGGCATTCCCCTTTAAGAATTAACCATAAATATGTAATGTAATAACATACCGGGTGGCTCAAAAAAAGAAACCCTCAAAGCGCTCTCTGTTTCATGAAAATAAAGATAAACAAAAAATTAATACACATCTGAAAGTGCATTTCATTAGTTGTTTTTGGTTCCGACACCGAAAAAAACATCTTTCCAAAAGACACATATTGAAAACCCCTTTTCACTGTATAACGAGACCTTGTTACAACCAGGAATGTCCTTCGTTTTGTACGATCTTAAAATGTGTGTATGTATTATGTATGTATGTATGTATGTATGTTGTATGTATGTAAATGTATGTCGTATGTATGTAGTGTTATGTATGTATGTATGTAATGTTTTGTAAAATGTATGTTACTGTATTATGTATGTAGTATGTATGTAGTTATGTATGTATGTATGTATGTCTGTATTTAATGTCTGTATGTATGTCTGTATTTATGTGTGTGTATGTAATGTGGTGTATGTGTGTGGTTGTAGGTATGTGTGTGTGGTATATGCATAATCAGTCAGTCGTACATACCGTAACGTAACGCCGTATTTGTAAATGTATGTTCCATATTGATTGGGTTTTGGTTAGGACAAACTGGGTCATTCTATGTCAAAACACCAGTTGTGGCACCCCCACTCTCTCAGATTTTGTTAAATTGCAGTCTAAGGTACATTTACTATCGTGGCGCCAATGCCTTCTACACCGTTTAATAGGCAGTTTCGTTGAGCCACTCCAGCTTCTAATGAAGATAAAGGTCCCATGGATTGATGTGGAATCCGAGTGGATTAAGTGATTTCTTATACTGGCTGGTCATATCCACTCCTTCCATTCATGTAGAATTGGAAATTATCAATGTTTAGTGTCCGCTTCCTGTCCGGCCCTACAAGTTGAAATTTCCAAAATGCAAATGGTTGCGTGCCCGCCGGTGGAGTGCCCTCTCTCTGTCATTGGCGTTTGGTCCAGACTCCCTCATATAATGTTGCTGTGGGGGGTTCGCCACTCCTCCCCCCACAGTTGAAGTCTGTTTTTGCAATTCGCAGCATTGCCGGTACCCATTTATACTCTTGGTGGTAAGAGGCAAGTGAAGGTAAGTGCCTTGCCCAAGTGCACAACACATTGGCGACAGCGGTCTCGAACCCACAACCTAATGCTTATGAGACAAACGCTGATCCACTGCACACATGTATCCAGCCACGGCCTATTGAAGGTTTTCACACTGAGTAATACACTTGAGTAATCCATCTGTGACTCATGTCTTTCAATTGAAATAAATTCTGCCTCATTCCCAGTGAAGATTACAATACCCCATGGGGTGAGATACACAAGATCCACGACTACGGGCACCCCATGGTGTTTTCAGATATTTGTTTTATAATAAGGACTGAAACGGCACCCGTGGCAACAGCCAGTGGATCTCATCGGCCATTGTTTAAGACCTTTTGGTGATGATAAGAAATGGGATAACGGTACTGATAGTACCCGTAAGTCCTGGCGGCTTTGTGTGAAGATGATTTAGAAGTTTATTCACCCCGTGGACAAGACTCAATCCATTATTGCGGAGGTCGCCAATGTTACCGTGGTTACAGTGGTTACCGTTAATATACCACGGTATTGAGATAGAATTCATGAGATTGATTCCGTCGCTAGGTTTATCATGACTGTAGTACCCTTTTGTTTATAAAATGTAGATACCGTAAAACGGGGGTACTTTGGCCCTTGGAGGTAAACTTGGGCCCCCCTCAAAAAAGATTTGTCGGCAAATTTTGAGAAAAGTTGTTAACTTGACAATTTCTATTCTAATTGGGGGTAATTAAAACAACCAATTACCCTGCTATATATCTGTAGTAGTTAGGATTAAACAAACTCCCCGCCCTACCGTTTTAAATTTTTTTAGCATGAGAACGCAACACAAAAACAGGTGGCAAAATTGTGACTGACTCACCCCGAATGTTCGCATTTAAGGGAAGTGTTATGGTTAAGTTGTATAGTCAATTTATATGTGATAAAATATTACTATGGGGGGGGTTTTTTTTTATTTTTTATTATATTTTCCTTTGCAGACACAAGAGAGAAGTTTAATAGAAAACGACACAAAAATGGGTTACTTTGGCCCACCCGTATTACCATGTTATTGTTCAAAGGGTATGGACTTCCCTAGGTAGTTCTGTAGTTAACCATAGACCATTTTGTTTATTAAGTATTATTACAAGAAAAGTCATAGGAAGTGCCAAACTTGCCAATCATTGAATTTATTGTGCACCTGGCTCCCATTGCATCACGTATTCGTCAGTCCGATAAGGCCATGTGTCTTAATTGGGGCCTTCTCAGGGGTGATCTGTTTCATATGTTTAGAGAAACTGAGAAATCGGACTTGTTTGTGATGATTAGAGTACTCAAATGTGATTTTGAATACTTCAGTACGCACTGATTTTAAAGCCTGTTTAGTTAGCTTTAAGTTGATACCAAAAATAAAAAAAATAAAAAAAATCAGTAATTTAAAATTATGACTATTAAGTAAACAAGGTGGAGGGGGACATTGGGACACGAGATTAGGGACCGGTACCAATGGTACGTCAATGGGAGAATATGGAAGCTTCAGCTCTTATGGTTTCTTTTTATCGTAGGCAATCCATTTCTTTATATGAAATTTATATTCAAATTAAAGCTAATTAACTGCCCTTTACTTTTTTTGAGATTTCATAAAGATTGTGGTGGGACGCTAATTAAGAAATTATAATCAATAATTGACTAATTTAACCAGTTTGGAATTTCGTATACAAACCCGACAAACCTACCACAGTACTTTCACTCAACTCAGTTTTTTTTCACCAGAGTCAAAGACCCTTGAGGTCAAATTGTCAAGAGTCAAAATGAAAAAGTGAAGGGTCCAAATTATGTATTTTATTTGAAAAATTGAAGTGTCAACATTTTGTTCTGTTGTTTTTAACCACGGGCTTTAAACAGAGCCAAAGCCTGTGCCTTAACGGCAGGCTTTTACTCTTTATATTTATTTTATTTATTTATTGTTATTTGTAAAACCAATGGCATGGCCCTTTAATTTGTAAATGATGGAATGACCCCTGTATTCATAAGTGATGGAATGACCCTTTAAAACTCTCTAATGATAGAATTACCCTTAAATTCATTAAATGATGGAATGACCTTTAATTCGTAAACGAAGACCCTTTAATTGGCAAAGGAATGACCCTTATTGGTAAATGGATGAAATGACCCGTTATTGGTAAATGAAGGATGTACCCTTTAATTGGTAATAGGAATGACCCTTTATTGGTTATCTAACCTAACAATCTGAAAAACAATGTTTATTCAGCCCAATTCTTTCTTCATACATTTCAAAAGATAACAACTTAAAACAATGAAATTACACTTGATTCACTGCATACCTAACATGACCTGACATTGTTAATGAATCTCATTAATTAATTAGACCAAGCTGAGATGCCAAGGAAATGGACACATTGTTGAAAATTTTATAGGTGAAAATGAGTGTTTTTACTCAGTAAAGGACACTTTTGAATCTGTTCTGTTTTCATTAATTATATGTTCTACAAATTACAGATTGAATATTCATTAGGATTACCAAAATGAATGTTTTTGGATTAAATAATAATTAAATTATTCTTAATTAAATGAAGACCAGAGTGGCGAAGAGGACAAGCGCTGTAGCCCTAACGTACTGCAAATTAGGTTATTTGAGGTTTATGATACTCTAAAAATAAATTCAATCATGAATATTTACTTTTAAAGAGTGGCAAGATTATCTTGGTTTTTCTTCTTTTAATCCATATGACTTGTTGATGCTTATGTGACTGCCGATTTGGAGCATGCACCTGTAAATTCCATACTTGTCCTGCAGTAAAGGGGTTAAACCCTATTGATGTTTACATTTTATAATGGTAATTGGATATACTTTGCAAATACTGGATTGTGGGCTTCAGTAGAAGCTACCTACAAGAAGTTGTTAAGCAATCTTTAGACTTAATGCAATATATGCATATTTTTAGGCCATTTTTGTACCTGTTTACTCACCAAAATCATAAAAACTTGTTCTACTAGGGGTATCCCTGTCAAACTAGCCTTGTTAGATGGTCATATACCTCTAGTTTACATAAATGTGCTTGTTTTTTGGATAGGTGTTTGGGTTTGATGCGAGGCTACTTTGAAGAGACCACTTTTTTCTACTTTTTCATGAGTAGTTTTGATCCATAACTGCTTAAGACAAGCCCTACTGCAATTTTGATAGCATACTTGGAAAGATTGGACAATTTCCTTTCAGAAAATGTTTTACCTTTTCATTTTTTTTTTTTTAAATAGATTTTTGAAAAGTGGCATAAAAATGAATGCACGTACTTGTAAATTTGGCAGACGAAACGCTAAACAGCCCCACTCAAGACGCTGTCCATAAAGGAGTTTGCATTGTGAGCCCCTGCATTGTCCATAGAAGGGGTAGTGTTCACTTATCTTTTTTTAAATAATAAAAGGGCCAAAGAAAACCCAGTTAGAGAGTTATTTTGCCATCCCCCATTCTTACAATAGGTTTAAACTTGATTTAAAATCACATGGGGCCAAGTAACACCATGTGAGGGTTACTTTTGCCCCCACCCAACATTTCACAACAAAAAAAGGACTTCCACATAAATTTTTTTCAAAAGAAAAAAAATTAATGAAAGTTGAGTCTATGATAATATATAACTAACTCAAGCAAAGTACCTTCCATTACATAAAAAAAAATCAAATGGAACAAAAGTGGGCCAAAGTACCCCGTTTTATTCTTAGTAATTCGTGGTTTTGGTTGACCAACTTTTATTTTAACAGATGGAGTGATTGTACTGACAATTTTGAAAGAAAACCTTGAAATTTGAATAAATTCCTAAGGGTGGGGGGGGATCGGCGTGAAACACACAAGTCCGCATGTGAGGCTATTCGGAAGTGAACCCGCGAAAATACAGCATCTGTCAAAATCAAGAAAATATCCAAAAATCTAAACGTAAATGCTATACTCAAATTTTGATATGCTGTAGGGCAAGACTTCATATGTATCCCCCTCTCATATATTTACATGCAACATAAAAAGTTCTTATTTTAGCGGTTCTCCGTTTTTGATCAAACAAGGCCAAAATTAAATTAAATTTTGTATCAGGTAAATATATACGAGGAGGGGTTGGGTACATATGGAAGTCTTCCTGTTGTAGAGAAATCTCTACTGGTTGTATCATATAATCGCCTTTTCCAAAACAAAAGGTAACTCGAGTTATAACCATTATTCTGACCATCATTTTACCACAAAGTCTATGGCGCGTGCAATGGAGGAATAACCAGATTATTTGAAAAAACGGTTACCAAATGGAAATTATTTTCATTGAAAAGGTGACTTATAACTAAAAATTGAAGGGTCAATCACATTGTAGATCAAATATTAGCGGGGGGAAAGTTATGGGAAAAATGTGGGTTTGCCATTTTTCTCAAAATTTAGTGACCGGGCATTGCCAATTCGCTGCCATTGATTACTGTACAAAATGTATATGACAAGGCTCATTTTTTACAACAGGGAGAAAGGATTTTCTTTATTTAGGCAAGGTTTCCCAACCTGGGGGTCGCGACCCCTTTTGAGGTTGCGGGGACCCTTAGGAAGGGGGTCGCCAAGTTAATTTAAATGAAAATGAAAGTACTTGTCCAAAAGGCATGAACAGAAAATGGCAAAGATATAAATTTAACTATGTCAAGCAAGCCAAACTGATTTGCAGGTTTTATAATTCAATTGAATTTGTATTTGATTAGTAAAATTCTCGCACGCTTCGCGCCGGAAAATCGTTAAAATTGTCACTGACAGGAATGTTCAAAATGAACCCGATTGTAATGAAATTAGTGCGTATTTTGCACCAATTCGTGACCGCACTGTTTTAGGAATCTTAGAAGCCAAAACCGAATATTTTAAGGATTGCCCTTGTTTCCCTGTATCAGTAAGATTCAGAACTTCCGGCAGGCCACCTGTTGCAAGCACCTTCCCTGCTGCTTGAAAAATCGGTTACCACCGAGTACCTCTACTAAAAAACCTTCAATTTCCTGCCTGGCAAATTTCTCTAAGAGAATACATTATTTTTGTAACGGGGGTCGCCCAAGTAAGTGTCAAGAAATGGGTTTATAGGGCTCAAAAAGGTTGGGAAACCCGAGTTAGGCGCATATTTCCAAAATCTGCTATCACTACATGATTGTTTCCAGTACCAAAGTTAGATTATTTTGTTTCACTCTAAGAGGGTTTAGGGGTTCAAATTTCAAAAATTTTCATTTTCCCCATAGGATACACAGTTAAGAAGTTGACTTGATAACAGGTTTTGGTTTGAATGGGATAGCCCCAGGGGGTTGACACTTAGGCTGTCAGTCTTTTGTCCTTTCCCCACAATATGCTATGGCAAAATACAAAATTCGCGGCCAACCAACGAAATTTATGGGTCCCTCTGTATAAATTAAGTAGTATGAGGTACAAGTTCGCCGTTTGTAACCAGACGGTAATGAACTTCGCAAATAGCGCCCTCCATCGAAACCAGGCCATCCTAGTTTAAGGGGTTCGTCACACTGAATGTTCCACAATGTTAATTTTTTTTTCAATCAAATGCGCCATCTCAGTTAGTTCCAGGTCAAATTTGGTATGTTAGTATCAAAATTTAGCTCCTTTTATGTTCTTCAGATTTATTTAATCTAATGTAGAATCAAGGTTATATATGTGGTTACAGCACTGCAGTCTACAACATTAGGGTACCTTCAATTGAATCCCCTGGAAAAGTGTAGTTCCCTACTTTTGTTTTTGTTAAATATTAATTTCACCGTAATCCCATGTATAGCAATTCCAGAATCACAGCTTTCAGATAACACGAACTTTACGTTTGTTAAGTCCCAAATAGTTCTACAAGATTATCGCCTAATGTATTGTTATCCCCGAGTTTGCCTGGACTGTTTAGTGCTGTGTCTCACCCTAAAATTAACGAGTGTTATAGCGCCCCCACCTGTAAACCATTTCGTCCCGAGTGTCATCTACCTTCATTATTTAATCCTGGGAGCCCTATATGCTGTGGGTATTTCTTAGCAATGTTTTTGTTGTGTTGTACCATAGACGCCAACGGAATATAAAGCAAGAAGAAGAAATCTGATCACTCCCCTCGGCCCCCTCGCATAAATGGGCAGCGCCCTCGTTACGGAATATAGGGAATCCATTGAGGGCCGAGGGGAGTGATCAAGATTAATCTGATTGCGGAATAAACTGCATGTGAAGGGGGCGCACCACTAATTCTTCCACGTTTTATGTAATATAACGCAAGTCGGCTAAAAAAAGTGCAAGGCTTAGACAAGATTCTACTGGTCATTTCTTCATTAACGGGAGCTACAAAATCGAACGATATCCACATGGACGATATAAATTGAGGTCAAAATGCATAACTTGAGAAACAAAATCAGGTTTCATCGCAAACCCAAGATACGGCGCAGATGTGCACGGGTTGGTCATCCTGATAGAGTAATGTGGGGGTTGGTGTAAATAGCTATTGCGTTTTTAATGTTTGAAAATAGTGTGAAAAGGATGAGGTCAACACCATATGCAAGTAAAATTTCTAAAATCTTCAGAAAAAGAGCTTATTTTGATACCAAAACCCGGATGCCTCAAGTATTGAGGGAGTTTGTCTAGTGTAACCGGGAACCCGTACAAAAATGGGGGTTTCCTATGGGAGAGTCTATAGTGGTGCGCTCCCTTATAAGACGCTAACATGATCGGACGTGCTTGGTGGTAAATACTACTAACTACCTGCAAATCTCTGATTTTGTGAGCGGTTATGATGGTTATTTCGGGTTATGTAAAAAACGTGGTGAGTCAAATGAAAAATTTCAAGATATAAATTTAGATTGAGCAAGCAGAAATTACACAATGCTTGTATAGGAACTATCCCGTACGGACAGTAGGCATAGGCTAGGCTAGATGCAGGATATGTCTTGAGGCTAATGCATGAGTTTACCGATCGCCACTGTTGTGATTAATATAACCCGTTTTCCTATGTGTCTGTTATTGTGTTCTTATTGAGTAGGCTACCCCAAGTAGAACTAAAAAGGGGAGCATTTCGTGTGTGCATGCAGCTCCATTATGTTCTACAGGTCCTTTATACATGAGGGTTCTACGAAAGAACCATGGTCTGGTTTACGATAGAAGCACAATGTTCTTATGGATCAAAACAAAGAATCTGTAGTCGCGGTTAAATAAGGGTGTCTTTTCCAGAGTAAGTTTTCTGCCTTATTAAGTCCGTTTCTTCTGACCTACGAACGGGCCGGGCCCGGAGCCCCCGGTCCTTGTTTCTGGTCGGGGCAAACCAACCCCAATGAAAATAATGATGACAGTGCACTTGCCGACTAGTCCTAGTAAACTAGGGACATTCGAATCATTTATCATTAGCACTGGGCATTAAGAAAACAAGGATTCTCATGTCCTCGTTCGTTGTATGAAAGTGACATACGGTATTGAATTGAACTCAAACTTTGCAAGGTTACAGAGACCAAAATACGCCAATATGCACTCAAACATCATTCATGTGAATTCTTGCAATTGCTCTACATTACTCTACATAACCATTTAGTTTTCATTTGATATCCAAAAGGGGTAATTGGAGAAGAAATAGGACAGAGCCGCTAGTTCTTCAAAGCAGCAATGAAGTCCAATTTAAAAACAGGAAGCAGAATCACGAGTAAAGGTCTCAATGGTAAACAAATTGCACACCCAACATAACAAAATCCGTTTCCAACACTGCAGGACGATGCCGGCCAAGCCATACAAAAAAAAAAAGAAAGTAAATATCCATTAAATTTCAGGATTGGAAAAAAAAAAATTGGCCTATCCCACAAAGTGGGGAGGGAGGGCTATAAGATTCGGAGAATTTTTAATCGGCCTAACATTTGAAATAACCCTGCTACATAAAAATATTTTTAAAAAAAAACAATGACGACGGCTAAAATTGTGATTTCTTGTCTCCATCGTCTGGACTAGTTCCGTGAAATATACGGCACACACGTGATCACAGTGAGAGCAATGAGTGACAGGTGCACCAATGAAGGAAATATAACCCAGCCCGAGATTCTCCGAAACAGCGTAACCAACAGTCAAGGTGCCAAAAGTATTATAATGAGCATTACGCACTTCATTTATGATAGTTTTGGGCACCACAATATTGGTTTAAGTTATCGTCGATTTGGAAAATCTCCTTCATGCATATTTATGAGCACGCGGTATTTTACATTCGTCATACTTAGCGAGTGAAGGTGAAAAAAACAATAAACAACGATGACACATGCTATCACTCGGGACTCAAAGCTCTTCTTTTCTAGCAAAATTAACAGGGGTCATAGGGAGACTTTGGGGCATAGGAATGCAGGTAATCTTTTAGATGCCTATGGGTTTTCTTCCATCGATTGATTTTCGCATAACTTATGCAGAGGAAAAACGGCCGATCAGACACTGGAAACATGGGAAATGCACACTGATAACATAACGGTGACGCACGATTTTTTTTTTATATGCGTGTGTTGGCCACCAACAGTGACGACGCCCATGGTGTGCTGGCAACAACGGACCACGGCTCGCTGAGTGTGAGAGAAAGCGGATTACGGGCTTGGGATCTTTCCATAATACACGCGATTCACTTCTCCTCTTATATAGTTCCATGCAGGTGCCACAAACAGAATCGGGGTACTGAAAAATCTCTTCCGAAGCAATTTACACAACCACGCACCAAAAAAAAACAAGGCATGGCAAGAAACCCCTTCGTTAAATGGCATTAGTCATTTATGTTAAGGAGCGCCCGGAACAACTTTTGGCCTAGATATCTCGCAGAGGGTGTGGACTTAGAATCTTACAAGGAAATATAGACATCACCGGCGCAAAAAACACCGAAGCGTTAGTTAGCCAGTGGCGTGCATACTAATCCATGAGTCCTTGCGAGTTCTATTTCGATACGGTCTGTGAAGGCATTATGAGTAGAACTCGAAGAAATTACGCTTATTTTTTCCGAAATAGCGAAGTGAATTGACATCAACAAACTCATATGAATCATGAGATACACATGCTTGCGGACGTACTTGAGGGTGCGCGAAATAAAATTAGAACCACAATTAGATCTATTGAATTGAACGTTGAACATCGTCAGAGTCAGGGTAAATGGCTAGACCATTGAAGCCACCGTGCTGTAACTCAGTATCTTAAAATTACGGGTTAAAGTACTGTAACTAACTTGCGATGGCATGTGTTCTGTTATTGCGCGTTAATGCCGTTGATAGGTAACCACGCAGATAACGCATTGGGAAAACTTTCTCCATTAAAAGATTAAGATATGGTGTGTTTTGGTGCCTTATGGGCCTAAATAGCCTATATCATTTAATTGTCCATAACACGGTCTAATTAACAACTCATACTTGGGGGACATATGAGTGAAACTGTAAAGATAGCTCATTTGAGTTTTTTTTTTTTTTTTTTGCACATGAGTGTATTATACTCAAGCAAGGATTACGCAATCTAACTGTCAAATTATTTTTGAATGAAATTTCCCTTTTTTCATGAATGATACTTAAAAAAAGGAAGCATATTTTGTTCCAAGTAAAATCTTCAGATATTAGCGTTGAAAGACGATTTTAATCATCATCTCTTTATAAAATCATCACAAAACATGAGCTGCACCAAGAAAACCCGAAGGCTGGTACCTATACAGGACGTATTCCGGCAGATTTCAGAAACTGATAACAATTTTTAAGCACTTGTAATAAGCAAACTACATGAGCAATTGCATCAAATTTTTGGCCAGTTTACTGGAAAACAATATTAGAAATTACATGAATAAATTAGTTTTTTAAAAATTTTATGTGTTAATTTTTATGGGGTGTTCTAAGGGGCGCACCACTAATTTCATCCAAGTTTTATGTAATAAAGCAAGTCGGCTAAAAAAGTGCAGGCTAGACAAGATTTCTACTGGTCATTTCATTCATAAAGGGAGCTACAAATCGCACGAAGATCCACATGGGAAGATAGGAATTGATGTTAACATTGCAAACTGAGAAACAAAAATCAGCTTTCATCGGATAAACCCAAGATACGGCCGCGGAGGTGCACGGGTGTCATTCCCTGAGATACTGTGTTTTCCTAATAAACGCCCCTGCTCTAATAACTGCCCCCTACGATTTTTGGATAAACAATTCAAGAAAATGAGTTAGTTAAAGCCTCACAATCATATGATTTAATGGCCAGGACTGTCGTAATCGTATCATAATCGCTGTTGTTGTTGTCATCAATTACTTTATACAAAGTACAGTACAAAGGGATTTTCGGGGATTTCCTACGTGTATAACGACATCTGGACCCCCAGTCATCTTTTATAAAATGTGTAAGGTGATTTTGTGGGGATTGAACTTTCCATTTTGATGCACCGCCCACGGGCGTTTATTAGGAACATACGGTATCTGAGTAATCTGGGTGGTAATTTAGCTATTGCGTTTTTAATGTGAAAATAGCGTTTAAAGTCGATGGTCAACACCATATGCAGTAAATTTCTAAATCTTCAGAAAAGAGCTTTATTTATAACAACACGAGCTCCAGCCAGGAGCGGCTGAGTCACCATCGCGGTGAAAACACGTTAGGGGAGGCCCAGGGAATCCCCGAATCGCGGTGAAAACAAACTGCGCAAATTGCTTCTTTAAGTTCACAGCACATGGTATGACAGACACTATGGGTGCAGCGCGCATCGATTACGCACGTTGTTGCCATGCCGTTGCCAAGCAGATTTTGTAGAAGACACTATCAGTGATTTGCTAAATCAGCAAATCGAAAAAATCATCAAAAAATCAGATTTTGCATGTATGTAACCATGTACACTACAGGGATCCAACTATACCTGTAATGATAAGACCAGAAGCGAACTAATAAGGACAGGATCGGAATTTTATTCTTTACTGTCCGTACGGGACACTTACTACAACAAGTAATACGGCGTCGGTAATGAATGGAGAATCGTACTTAATTTTCTTTTTTTTTTAATATTTTTTTATTGGAACACTCCGTTTATTCCTTTTCTGTCAATCTACAGATGGAAAAGGAACTTATGAGACATTCTACAGACTTATCCTTCACGTTGAAGCTATTCCTGCAAATTTCAAAAAAAGATTTTCAAATCATGATAGGGTCATTAACTCCCGGCATGCAGGGAGGTGTCTAGTGTAACCGAACCCGTAAAAAATGCGTGTGTTCCTATGGGCAGCCACGGGAGACGTGTGGTGCGCTCCCTTCATGCCCTAGGCTGTTTGAAGGATGTGAATTCCTCCCCATATTAACATCGCTTATTCTGTTCTTACCCTCTTTTGAAAATCAAAGAGAACGTCCATGCTTTCGAAAGGGTGCAATAACATATCTGGATGCAGTGGGACTATTGTTTTTCTTTTGGTGAGCAGAAATTTTTCATATCAGACGCTGGATCAGGCCTAAGCAGAACAATGTAGAGTAAGCCAGACTAGTTGATCATGTCTTATAATAAGTACAGGGATCACTATATCGTTTTAAAACACGGGCGACACATTTGGGTGTAATACTTTCATCATCACTTCAGGCCCAATACGTTTTTGTGAGTGGCAATAAACCACACCTTGTAATTTGTATGAATTGTATCCAGGTACATCATCATTAATTTCCTTCATTTTATCATATATACATTAAAAATGATGATAACAAAGAAAAAACCACCTAAACATTGCACATGTAGGGGATGGAAGGGGGTAAGTTAATTTGGCTCACTTTTTACATTGGTTTCATTCGCCTCAGTGAAATATAGTAGGAGGCAAATGCAGGGTTGAAATAGCTAGCAAGAAACATGTGTATGTTTACTTGATTAAAAGGGGTAAAAAATCCCCCCCACAAATTGTGACCAATATTTTGCATTATCCTTCAGTGAGATGCCAAAGATATTTTGTAAACTGGTAACTTACCCCAGGGTGGTAAAGTTGGCCAGTTACATGGGGGAAGTGGAGCCATCCCATAGACAATCACAATATATGTGCCATAACATTGAAATCCAATTTGCCTTTTTCATTTTTTTGTTTAGGTATGTGCCAAAAATGTTTGGTATAGTGAAAGTTAGTCTAAAAGTGGAAAAATAAAAATTTGGAGTGATTATATTGGATTTTTTGGGCGGGGATTGTGCACATTTTCCTATGCTAAACTTAATCCATGACCAGTTGCTCAACTTACCACAAAGGGACCAGTCCATTGAAGTTCAAAAAGCCCAAGAACTCCGCCAAACAAAAACTTGTTACAGTTACAATCAGTTTTCTTAAGTTATGTCAAATATCACACCCTCAATACACAAAAGAGTGCCATATAGCGTTCATCCTTGTAGGGGAATTTGACAAAATTCATTTTTACGGAAATTAAAAAAGGTGCCAAAAATGAAATTTTAGTACAACTTTCTAATCGTATGTGAATGTGTTCCATTCTTACACTTGAGACACCTGGGGTTTTTGCAAGTAGTGAAATAAGTTCTTTGTCTTCTTCTAGAGGGGGTGGCTCTCTACCCTGTGGCCTCACTTACCCCCCTCTCCCCTATAAATAAACAATTATAAAATTCTAATTAGGGCCATACAATGTGGATGTGGGTACCGGATAAAAACTATTTCAAAGTGAGAAAAAAGGCCGAAAATAAACCCAGTAGTACCAATGATAGCCCAAAAAGCTTTTTTTTTTTTTTTTTTTTAAAATGCTTAATTCCATTGGGTCCATGTCCAGAACAAGCTAGAAAAAAAGCAACAGAGAGGCAGGCATGGGCAAATTTTTTTTTAAAAGCAGGGGAGGACCAAAAAGCAATGAATTGCCAAAAAAAACAAAAAACACAAAACAAAAAATCAAACAAAAAACAAAAAGAACAAATTGAAGCTAAATCTAAGCTTATATGATGATGCATTGGGTTATGCTCAGCTAGCCTAGCGTGACCCTCAGGAAATATGTTTTTACGGCAAATTTGAAATAAGCCAAATCCAATGGTGAATTCGGTCTAGAAAAATGTATGGCTATAGAAAAATGTATCATCTTGATGTCCATTAACGTTTCTGTTTATCCACGACCTTCCCGAAATGTCTACGAACTTGCCTTTTGTTGAAGAACCCCGTGAAGAACCGTTCCTTTCTGTTCAAGAACATGTTATTTTGGATGCCACTTTGTCCAGAACCTTCCACGGGATCGGGGAACCTTACTCCGGGCCTACTTCAACTGTTAGAAACAAAATTAATAAGTTGATTTAAAATTTAAAACAAACAATGTTTTACCCTGGTCACGCTCAACCTTGTTAAAATTAAGCACGTGTTTAAAAATTAAACAAACTTGTTTAGTTTAAGCATCAGTGTTTCAATTTTTAAACAAGTGTTTAAGACTTTTAAACATGGTTGTGCAATGACCATGGTAAAACAGAGTTGGTAAAGATTGAGAGTTGTTTAAAAATTGTTTAAAACTTATACAACCTTGTTAAGATAGCGTGGTATAACAACAACTAAACAATGTTGGTTAAAACTTAAACACAGATTTCTTTTAAACAGCAAAATGTAAAACAGTGTTTGTTTGTTTTTTTTAATTTTTCTTTTTTGGTTTTTTGCAAAAATACAAAACACTTAAATACAAAGGATATAAGACTTTAACACTTAAATACAATTAAGAATAAAAACACCAAAAACAGAAATATGCAGGATCACCCATTGAGTCTAGATACTCATGCACACCATTCCAATGGGGTCCAGCAAAATGGACAATGGTGCCTGATCAACTGAGACCAAAAGGTGGAAAACCATTGGAATGAGTGTTTTTAACAGTGTACCATTGTCCAAGTGCCAAGAAGAGGACCGTAGCTAGCTACCTGTGGTATGCGAACTTTTTTTTTCTTTCAAGAGCCATTTCCGTTTGTCACATAAAAACCTTCCCATTGTCCGAGGGGAACCTCTCCTTCTCTATGGATATGATCAAGAACCACCCGTTTTGCCCATGAACCATTCCTAGTGTTCACCCCCCTAGACCACTGCCTTCAATGTCTCTATGAAACCTTACCATTGTTCAAGGACAATAATTTCCATCGTCTTATAAAACCTTCTTGTTGTCCACGAAACGCTCCTATTGTTCAAGAACCGTACTTTTTTCCACGAACGTTTTGTTTTCCATGAACTCTACCAATGTCTACGGACCCTGTCAAGAACATCCCTGGTTTGTCACGAACCTATGGCCAAGAACCATTGGTTTGAAAATGAAACTTACCCACCCCCCCCCCCCCCCCCCCCCCCCCCCCCCTCCCTCCCCCCCCCCCCCCCCCCCCCCCCCCCCCCCCCCCCCCCCCCCCTATTTCTCCAAGAACCTCGCCTTCTCTGCGAACCTCACCCTTTTTTGCCCATGAAACCTTCCTGGTGTTCAAGACCCCGGGGTTCAAGACCCCCCCCCCCCCCACTTTTACAAACCCCTTTTATGCGTCTCCAATTTAAAAAGAAGCCCTGATTTTAATTGTGCACGAACCCTTCCCATCGATCAAGAACACCCTTTTTTCCAAAACCTTTCCTTCAGTCCAAGCTTGTGAGCTACTGTAGCATTTTTGTCCAAGAACCGTCTTCCAAGAACCCCTCCTCTTTATCCATGAACAGTTTGTCAGCGAACATTCCTTTTTGGTCAAACTCTTCTCATGTTTCCCACACACGAACCTAATTTTGTTTAAGCTTTGTCAGTACGCAGGCAATTCCTAACGAACCAACCCTTCTCTTTTGTCATCAAAATCCTTTCCTGTTTCTTCAAGATTCTTTTTGTTCAATAACCTTTCTTTTTTCCAAGAACACTTCCATAAACTTTATGGACAAAATGGAAGTGGATAAACCCTTATATTGTCCAAAACTCCCTTTTTTCCACGAACCCTTTCGCGAGACTGAAGCTTTTCTGTTTCTCCACGAACAATTCCTATTGTCCAAGAACCCAACTTGTCAACGAACTATTCTTTTGTCCACGAACCTTCTAAGTTCTATGTTTGTCCACGAAACATTCCTATTGTCCAAGAATCACCTTCTCGTCCACGAACACTTCTTTTTGTCTAAGAACCTTTTCTGTTAGTCTTCTGTTTGCATTGAACCCTCCACTTGGTCCGGCACTTGGTCCATGAACCCTAACCATGTTAGAAAACCTTCCCGTTGAAAAAAATCATCACTTTTAAAAGAAATCATCCTAAAAGCAGTTTCGTCCAAAAAAAGAGAGATTTGTTGTGGAGCTGACTGTTTGGAACACCAAAAAAGAAAATGCATGCCACAGAAGTATGGTTCAAACAATTAACTACATAATATGTTATTAAACCATGCTTTTGCATCAAGAAAGGTTTCAGTTTACTTTATGCGCTTAATTTTTTTTATTCTATACATCTTAGCTTTTATCGCTGGTGATGCTTAAAGACAAATTTAATGAGGTTTGGAAACAAAATATTGATAAAAAAGGGGGAGGGGATCTTGTACAATGGGAGGCCTTTGGAAAAATGGGTGGGATTCTTGAATGAAGAAAAGGATTCGGGGACAATTGGACAAGAGTTGCGGCTTTCTTGTCATAAATAGAATGGTATAGAGGCTCACGGGACAAACTAGGAGTTCAAATAGAAAAGGTTCTTTGGCTAAAGAGAATGGGTGCTTAGACGATGGGAAGGGTTCTAGGACAAACAGAAAAGGTTCAGGCCAAAGGGATGGGGTGTTGACAAAAAGCGAGGGAATTCAGCGATCTGACCGGGGCTTGTTAGAATCAAATGTTACATATTTGTTTTGTGGAACGATACTAAGGATGTTACGACTTGACAACCAGAAATCCTGTAAGACTACAGAACGACACTGATGCACAGACTGGAATGGTCCAATAAATGGTCGTTGTGATTCAATGCGGAAGGAAAAATGTAAAATCATGCATCTGGGATTCAAACAATCCAAAATGTAATAGTACATAATGGGTAATATCAAAGCTTGGTCAAGCGTAATGAAAATGAAAGAGAAAGATTTGATGTGATTTTACATATCTGCAATGGCTGTAAACCAAGTGTCACCCGGCCTTGTACCCAAGTCAGCCCAGGAAAGCCATGAACAGTCTGAGAGTAATTAAACGTACATTCAAGTATATTCATCAAGACAGGCTTCACGTGAAACAAGACATTATATAGACCAGAAAAACCTCATCTAGATACTGCATCCAGGCTCGGAATCCGAGCATGAAGAATATATTGTCACATTAGAAAGAATCCAGAGAAGAGCAATCAAACTGGTGCGTTCCAGGTTTAAAAAGAGCGCAGCTATGAAGAAAGGCTAGAGAAGCTAGACTTGAGTACTTTAGAACAGAGGAGGCTGAGAGGGGAATGAATTGAAATCTTTCAAAAAATCTTCATGGCTTTGACAAGATTGTCCCTTGCAAATTCTTCAAATTCTCAAACACTGGGACACGAGGGACATTGAAGTTGTTCAGACAGGATAATAAAGCACTGCATGTAGAAAGAGTTTTCACCCAATAGGACTATGGGGCGACGTAGACCAAATAACAAGCTGCATAACAAATTCCGTAGTCGCTTCAAATGGATAAGACAAAACCCGGTGTAAAATTATTGATAAATCATTAACATGACAACCGTCTGTTGACCAAATAAAAACTTGCACATTTCTTAAAAAATGAAAAATTGTCACATCAATTCTCTTTCATTTCCATTCAGTGACCAATGGATTATGTATAGACTTCAGCATACAATTAAAAGAAAGATTTATTTCAATGGGCCCGGTATGCGGAGCCATGTTAATGTTTATAGCCAGGGTTATCACCTCCACGATTCGCGTTGAATAACAAAAAATACCCTTGTCCTCTTTCACAATAACAACCAGTTTACATTATGATATAGGTCTTGAAACATAGTTTTCTTCTGGAAGCGCGGTAAATGAAGCTAATTGAATACAAATTAAGTTAAGACGAGTTAAGTTTCGGATTTTATCTGCACAAAGTGGTTAGGTCAAAGCGTTTGCCCAGCAACATTATGGCATGATGTTTGTTTATTGTCTTTCTTCCTTTCGAATAAATGATGAAAAACATGGACAAAGTAATGAACACGACTATAAGAAGCTCAAGATTATTTATTTGCGAATGAGCATAAGTATTTGGCGCTTTACCTCATTAAAAAAAGACTTCGTCCTAAAATAGGAGAGGTGGGTAACACATGAGTATTTTCACGCGAGACAATATACCATGGTCCTGCACTCCCAGATGAAAGGGATCTGAAGAGTGTTTTTTCTTACACGCATTACCCGAACGGTGTGGCAGGAGTATAGTCCATCCGGGCTCACAGTCCGGGAACAATGGTTTAAACAATAGACAATCGATTAAGTTGACTCTTCAAGCAACTTAGTTTCACGCTTATTCCGTTGTCGTCTAATGGAGCCTGGACTATGATACCTGCCGGAAATTGATTACTTTCACACCGTAATGGACTATTAGCCCATTGTTTGCTGAAGTCTTAGTGTATCTATGGTCACTGATATTGGGAGAATAATTAAACTGACATTTTATTCATTTCCAAGAAGAACAAAAAAAAATGTGCAGTTTTATTTGCAGAGCAACGAACGGTTATATGATTTTAATTATTTATATGAAAATTTACCACTTGGTTTCCCCCCCAGCCTCGATGGGGGGACCACAAAAAAAACAGCATAGAAGGACATGCCCCATAGCCTAAACGAGTGATCAGCACTAATTGGCCATGGAACCGTCTACAGCAACATATGTGTCAATGCTATATACGTCTGTGAATTCCTTCAAGAGTTGCGCCTGATAAATTTTGGAAGAGAGGGTCCAAAAACGGCAACAGATGCCTAATAAATAAAAAGTAAATCGTAGTGTAAGTGAAGATATCTATGAACTGATTAACAAAAAGTAAATGTATAAGCTGTTTTAACGAACATATATGAAACCAATTTGAAAACTATCAGAATGTTTTTAGACCCCTATGATGACCTTGAAAACAGTTTTTAGCCTGTCGAGAAACACAAAAGGTTGTAGACTTTAAGTCTTCGAACCAGATGAACATGGCCTATATGGGAGGTGAGCGGCCAACACTGGATTTTTTGGGGGAAAGTGCATTTTTGTGGGGAAAAAAATTTTTTATTTTTTTCAAAATTGTGAGATTTGTAAACAAATTTGGCCAAAAATCGCTGCTATTTGCCCAAATTGTTTTCCCCCCAAATCACCACTGATTTTGCAAAAAAATCCATAATTTTCCTATGGCGGGGTATTGGGAACTGGGGAGAGGAAAAATTAGCGGTAGACCCCCCCCCGCAAAACCCGTGAAACATTTACAGTTTCCTCTGCTGTAATTAGACTTAATTGCATCATCAAGATCTGGACATACAGCAGCTCAATTGACCAAAAATGTCTTGAAATGTCATATGGGCATACCCAGCGGACTATTATGGACAAAGGAAATAGGTGATGACAAAAAGTTCTGCGACAAATACGAAGGGTATGTGGCAAAAAGTGTGTTTCTGTAACAATGCATGGAGAAAGTGGAGGGGTCTTGGTAAACAGAAAAGATTCCTTGATAAGGCGGGGCGAGGGTTGGTGGTGGTTGAAAGAACGTGAAGGGTGCGCCTAATGGGAAGGGTTCATGCAGAAAAGGATTCGTGGACAAAAAGCAGGGATTTTTGGACAGTATAGGAAGGCTTCTTGGACAAACGCGGATACTTGGACAATGAGAAGCATATCGTGAACAGAAAAGTTCGTTGGCAAAAAAAAAAGGTTTGTTTAAAAAGAGAGATTCTTGGAGAATTTGGAAGGATTCATGGACAAAGGAGGGGTTCCAAGGGGTTCAGACAAAGGTTCTTGACATGAAGGTGCCCTTGGGGACAAAAGGGGTGGTTCTTGGTCAGGGGAGGTTTCATGGACAAAAAGGAGTTGATCTTGAAAAAAATAACGATTGTTGAAAAAAAGGATTTATATTCTTGACAATAACAGGATGGGTTTATGGAAAAGGACATGATCGAGCCAGAAAAAGTTCTGGGCAAAAGGGTTTTGTGGACAATTTTTTTTTTATAAAGGAAAGGTTTGTGGACAAAGAAGACGGTGTAGTTAGGCTTTTACTCGAGACAATATGGGAAGCGTTCGTGAACAAAGTCAACAAACAGAAAAAGGGAATTGACAAAAGAAAGGTTCTTTAAAGAAAATGTCAGTGTCCCTATCCGAAAGATGAAGAACTGAAGATATTTGAATTTTGCAGGGATCGCTAAAAAGTTATGGATAAGGTCTGTACAATTGTCATAAGTATCTTTTCCAACTGAAAGATCTAACGGAAAAGGAAGATGTTAACAGATTTGAAATCCCCTCATTCATACGTGTGTATAGAAGGGTGTACGGACAGGGGTTTTATGACACTTTAGAAGTAATTTCCCGTAAACATTTCTACCCCCTGCAGCAGACTTTCCAGACTTTTTAGGGTCTAAATGTACAGAATTTATGATCAATTAAGGGAACTTTGACAGTAATTTTACCGAAATTTGTCTCATAATGGAAAAAAAAAAAATGTGGATTTTAACAAAATTTCCGGTAATTTAAAATCGAACGAACAAAAAAGTCCGTAAATTTTGCTGCCGGAAAATTTTTGAAATATTTCCGTAAAATTAACATTTTTGATGTTTTTTGTTTTTTATTTATTGTTTTCTAAAACAGATATTCTGTTTAAAAGTTAGGGAAAATCTGTTTTCTTAATTTAGGAAAATTTCAACAGTGGATTAAATAGCCAAATCTGTCTTTATTAAGTTGCTTTGGTCTTCTCTTTTGCAGGGTATGGAGTGGTATGTTAGACTAGCAAATACTTGTTAGATACAGGCAAAAATCTTCAATTTTCTGATTATCAAAGTCAAGATAAAAAGTTCTATAAAAGCTAGGTCTTGGAAAAAAACCAAACACAATTTTTGAAGGTTCCGTGACCAAACCTGGGGGAGGGGATAAAGGGTAAGGGTTTTGGACCCAAAAGTTTTTGGACAACGAGAAAGGTTGTGGAGGAAAAAAACAGAGGGTTCTTGGACAATAGGAGAGTTCATGGACACATTAGGATGGATCTTGAGCTCTTGGATTAATGGAAAAGGTTCGAAGTCGTACAAACAGAAAAAACAAAAACTTCCATTTTCAGTATCCTCCACGAACCCTTCCCATTATCCAGAAAACCTCTGTTGTTCAGGCAACCTTTTCGTTGGTCCAAAAAACCCTTTTTGTCCAAGAACATTTTTTTGGTCCCAAGAACCGTCCTTTTAGATTTTTCAGAACATTTTCTGTTTTGTCCACGACCTCCGAATGTCTAAAAACACCTTTTGACCATTTTACCATTGTCCAAGATCACCTCTTTTTGCCGTCGACTCCTTCCCATTGTCAAAGAACCTACTTTTTGCGCAAGGTGGAACCGTTAATAAACAACCGCAACAACAATAATAATAATAAAGAATATATTGTAGGGGGTAATAACTGATCCTATTTCGTGGCAATCGACCAACTTCTTTTTGGAGTAGTAGTGATTTTTACAATTGTCACTCTCCCTCATTTAACCCCTTTTCGAGGAGTCGGCCTACCTTAAAATCCAAATTAGTTTGTCCAAAATTAATATTCAAACATTATGCTTCCTACAAGTAACAGCAAATTTCAAAGCTTAGTAGAGCAGATTCAAGTGTTCTATATCCAAATAAATACTTCGTGGAAACTTTTTTTCGGTTATGATTAGTTTTATACTTTACCAGTGTATAACGGTCGGGAGAACTCTGCTCTACGGAATAGTTTTCGCCCGAATACCAGTCATGAAAACTCGATATATCATAGTTTTTCCCAAGTTTTTCCTGTTTTTCCCGGAGTTTTTCTCGATCAATAAAACAAGGTTTTAAAGTGAAAAACGAAGTTTTCCACCCGAAAAAAACAAGGTTTATCGTCGAAAAAACTTAATGCAGATAACCATAGGCCAGGGGCCTAGGGGCCGGGCTCAGCCTGGGTTATTCTCAGACGTTAGTCTGTAATATTGGAAGTGGTTCTACTTTGAAATCCAAAAATGTGCCGACAGAAGACAAGTAAGTGTGCCCGTATTGGGGGTAGGTACTGCCTTTTGCATTGTGAGAAAACTTTGGACTTCTGTTAACGGTTTTGGATAGAGGTAGCGGTGTTTTGGAGCTATAATTGGATTATGTTATGGTTGAAGTCTTCTCCATGGGCCGAAAGGCTGTTTGTTTTTTTTGTGAAGGAAAAAGGTGGAATTGGGACCGATTTGTGAGGCAAGTAGTTCAAGAATGAAAGCAGTACACCCAGAGAAGGGACTCGCCAATGTGGAATATTCCAGGTTCCTAAAAGGGGGGGTTTATCATATTGAGAAAACATATTCAATGAGTGTGCTCGGAGAGAGAGGTGTGGAATAAAATATAACTATTGGGAATCTGAAGACATTGGGGATTGATTTATACCAGATCAGACATTTTTTGGATGTATTTGGGAGAGAATAAGTGTTGTAGTTTTTTTAATTGGGACGAGAATGTTACCTTTTTTTGCAGATGTTTCACTTGCATTGTGGACTAAGAATGTTGAACAAGAACGCGAAACAAAAATCCAATACCCATATACATTGTGTCAAATTATCCAAACTAATTAGATGGTAAAATAGGGGTAAACATCACAATTTGCTACCGTTTCCATTGATTTGTAATGTATTTTCATTTTGTATCCTGTATTATGTTTGTCTTTAGTATTTCTTGTTTATGGATGCACCACCGGGTAGGTTGGTGCCGCTGTTATGAAGTGTTATCCAATAAATTAAATAACATGAAGTTGAGGGGTCTTCATCTATTGTGTTATGGGATATGGTGAATATAAATTAAATATTCTAATCTCATAAAGAACCACCCTAATTGTGGTTCTTTTCTTTTTTGTCTTAATTTTGCAGAACAATCAAGTCATGAATTTGAAAGCCAATATCCCATACTACATCGTGTGAGATTATCCCATATACACAAGGCATAGAGCAGAATAAAATATGGGATCATCAAGGTCCCATATTGTGTTGTGGGATATGGTGCACACATTGCATTATAATCATGTTGGTACTTGGCCCACTAAGTGCTCTGCTCCATGCTTCCCTGCTATTGCATGGGCCTAGTACTATTTATTCATAATTGACACTGTTTATTTCTTGCTAAACTAATATATCAAAATTTTAAAACTTAATTTGCTTAGGCTGTGGCCCACAGAGTTATTATAATCCAAAAAAATGTTGTACATGAGGAAAAAAATCACGCCAATTTAATATCTTAACATACATGTTGTCAAGTAGTTTTTTAGGTATATGGCATTACTTGTGTACATGTAGATTGGACAATGTGGGCTATAAAGAATCAGAGAAAGTGATGAGGGTGAGAGGGCATCTCAACTTTGTTGTGGTACGGATTGTGTGGACCCGACTTCCAACTTAAGAGCTTGGGAACCAATTTGTCTTTTAATAGGGGCCTTAGAATTAGAAAAAATGGAGAATCTAGGAGGCTTTGAAACTAAATTTGGCTCAAATTGCAGATTGAAGAAAAAAAAGGCGAGAGTAGAGAGTTGAGGAGGGATGAGGGGGATGAGACGGGGGAGGGGGGGGGGGGAACTTCTGGGTAGGGATGTGTGTTGTCCGACTTTTGAACTTAGGGATAGGAACTGATTTTGTCTTTTAAATTAGGCCTAGAAGTGGATTTGGAGGGAATATGCAGATGCAACTTTAGACTCAATTAGGCTCAAATTTAAAGGTGCCATATTTAATTGATTTCAGCACCTTCTGTTTTATTAATTGATCACTAGATATCCTTGAGAAAAGTTTATTCTCAAATTTGAGCTCTACGATTTGCGGTTTTGTTGTTATGATTAATTGCTCGTTTCCACGGTCCATAGGGCTTAATGTGCTGTAATTTGTGTCCGTCTTTGATATACTTTCGTTTGTTTGTTACGGAAAGAAAAATACAAAATTGCGAATTCTTTATATGCGACCAAATTTGCACGTAAAATGGGCACAAGTGGATTAAAGGGCACGGTTCAGATGTTGAAATATAAACTGAATATTTTTTAGGTAAGTCGGCGGGGGGAAGAGGCTTGGTTGCTTCACAAAATGACCACTTTAAGCTTCTGAGGCAAACGATTCCCCAAAAGGGACCTTCAAGAACAATTAGTGTTCAAAGAGGCTTGGTGGAAGTATTAGGTTAATCAGTGCTGGAGTGCTGTTGTAGAGGCATGAAATGGGGTGGTACGGCAAAGGAGAAACATGGGGTGTCGTTTGGAAGGAGAAAACAGGGATAGTTGGGGGATGTGGACGGGGGTCAATTGGGAAGGAATATGGGTTAATCATGAAAGAGAAAAGATATGTTGTCTGGAATGGAGACCATGAGTATTGGAATTGCCATTATTGGGGTAGTTGTGAAAGGGCACTGTGGAGATGAAAATGTAGTTACTGGAAGGATTGCTCGGTGGCAGCTGGGAAGGGTCAGGAGACAGAGTTCTGTGTAGTTGAGAAGGGACAAGTTGTGGCAGTTAGGACCTTAGAACACTGGGGAGTCAATAAAATGGACTTAAAGAGGATTAGCAGCGATTTGCTAACACGAAACATCGAAAAATCATCACAATTCAATTTGGTCTTTTTGTTTACTGGCATGGATATGCGAATAAACTGCAAGTGGTTGCCTTGCAAATCCCGTGTATTAAAGGCAAGGCCAGAGTACTTTTTATCTGAATCTGTAAGTTCTATACGTGCGTATCTAAAATTCCGACTTGAGATGAAAAAACCTTTCCCGGTGAAATCATAGATTTTCACGTGATATTGGCACCATGATCAATAGAGTTTGACCTCAACCACAAACATTATGGTCTTTGTCATTCTCTATGAGTTGTATTTGTAAAACCAACAATAAGCTGTTTAGTGCACCCTTTTTGAGGACGCGTCGCTGTATGTCTATATTTCGGGAGACGGTATGACAATTATCCTCAAATACTTCATTTTTTCCCATAGTTGGTGGGTGGTTTCTACATTAAAGAAGTTATATGGAATCGTACAAACTTATCCATGATTTTAAGTAAAAACATGAATTCCACAGTTTTTTCGATCTCTCGCAAGATCGCTGCTAATCCCTTAAGTTGCAAAGGGGCCCTGGGGTATTTAAAAGGGGCACTACGGTAGGTGACAAAAAGTTCTAACCACTACCAGGGACGTTGATAATAAGGTTCCGTACGGAACCTTAACAGACCCCCCCCACCCCCCCCCCCCCCCGTCACGAATAGCGAAAGCCGAGAACAGCGAAATTCTAGTTTTGTTTGGGACACGTTGTACAATGTGGTTTTGGGTGGATGGGTACAGCCTCTTGTAAGGCGGCCACAGTTCTATATTTAGGGGCGGTATAATGGCCTAATTGTATACATTCTAATGCCGCTTTATCGACACGATGTTGGGTTTCGCTGGCAACAGCAGTCAACAATATGGCGATTTTCCGGCAATTGTTTTGATGTTTCACGTTTTATTAATCGACGCATATGAAGGGATAGATTGGCCGTTTAAAACAATGCAAGTTTATTACGTGATAGACGAAAGCAGATGAAAATTGAATGTTCTAAGGCATTTTGATTGTAGATACTAAAATACGATAGCTAGCTCCAATTTGCCCCCTGCCATGTGTGCAATGACGCGTGACGTGATTTGTTATGAACATGCTCAGTTTTACTGTGTAGTCATGAGGTCATGTGAGTCTGTACTGTAGAGCATGTAAAGTGTGGTGACACTGGGAACTCTGAATGCTGGACACCTCGCCCCCTTGCAATCTAACACCCTGCAATCTCGCCCCCAAAACGTATATGACTTGCCAAGTCGCCCCCCAAAACGTATATTCCTTGCCAAGTCGCCCCCCAACAAAACGTATTTGCCCTGCCAACTTGCCCCTTAGATATTTGTATAGGCTATAGTTTTTGAAAAAATAAAAGAGTTTTTTAGCGATCGCAATTACCCAAGCCAGTTAGTTATTTTCTAAAATTGCAGAAATTCTCCATTCTACCAGATCTAAAATTCTCTCTTTAGTTTGGGGAATAGAAAAAGGTTATTGATTGGGAAAATTATAAAGGAAACTAGTCAGTAATCAATCATTCATTATTTTAGGAGGGATATAGGCCTACATTAATTATTCTAATGAACCTGAAATGGACGTATGTGATCGAAAATGTATAATCGTGTTATGGATTTTTTTTCCTATCTGCCCCCTTGGATATTCGATGGTTGTAACCTTTACTTCTTGAAAGAGAGGCTAGGCGGTTGATACTTGAATAACTCCATAATTCTATCAGAAACCGTGTTTTGTAGTGTGCAATAATCCGTTCATTTCAATTGTTATTATCGGCGGATTTAATGAAAGGGCCTTGTCAGCAGTTTAAAGTGGGGCCCTTTACGCTTCGCCGACGCAAAAGGGGGGGTGCCCCCTCAGAAGTGAAGAATTTTTGAAAAATCCGGTCTTAAAAATGGTGCGATTGATGCATGTTTTGATTCTCTCCATGGGACTCGTTTTTTAGAAACAAAGTTTCCACGGTATAGTCTTTAAATACAGCGTTACAACTGGCTGCAGAGAGAAAAATTATATTGGATAAAAATGTATGGATAAACAACGGTACGATTGTAAAATAGTAGTACGTATTTTAGAGTACACTCTTGGTAGAAATATCCCTTAATAATGGTAAATTTGTGTTTTTATACGTGTCTTTCTTTCTCAACAAGATATGGCTCCTTGAAATTAGACATTCCACCCAGTTGGGACCGAAGGATTTGATATGTTTATTTTTCCAACCAGTTATTTTGAGGTTCATCTTCTTACCATTAAAAAAACGCCCTTGCTGGCCATTGTTTGTCACATTTTCGAAACTTTACATGGATGATAGTTCATCTCTTCTGATATTTTATATCAGTCATGGAGAATTTGTAATTTCGGACGATTCCACGCTGTTTTTTTATAATAAAGTCACTTGCAATCTTTTTAATTTTTGTTAAGTAGGCCCAATTGTGCTTTAAATTAGGGTCTGCTTATTTGTTCCGGTATTTCTGTTGTCAGGAAGATTGTGTTACAAACTGAGGTAAAATAAAACAAAATGACCCGACCAATAAGTATTTTTGTTTTTATGGAAATTAGTCTTTGTCGCAAGTAGTTCAAAAATGAAAGTCAAAACGCTTAATGACATACTGGAGCACAGGCTTGTTGGTGTAACATTCTTAGAAAATAAAGTTCGCGACTCAATGCTTGTATTACATCAGGCAGTGGCGTAGCCCGGTGGGAGGCCCGAGGGGCGGCAGAGTGCCCCCTCTGAAAAATGTTTTGAGGGGACAAATCGGGAAATAAAAACAACGGATATTTATGTTAAATCAGCCCTTTTTCGGAATGTTGCTTGTGATCGGGGAAATTTGATGCACTACCGGGAAATTGCCCCCTCGGAACATGGGCTGGCTAGCGCTGCATCAGAGCCCCATTCTGTCCATTTTCTAAAAGCACAAAAGATCCTGTAAGCTCTTTTTAAGAATAATAATTCGATTTTGAATACTTTCGGAAGGTGTTCATAGTGACCAGCATATTTTCCTGAGTTAAGTATACATACATGTATATTCATGTAATGAAAACAATAATATAAAAATTAATATTAATACTGACATTGTATAGCGCCTTTTCCCAAGGTTACAAAGCGCGTGCCTATTAAAGTATTATTATTTACAAACCTAAATAATTTTGAAACACCAGACGATCATTTTAGATGCTTTATTTCTTCCATTTATTTCGAATCCGCCGATCCCTGCTCGGATGAGGTCCGTGTTTTAGTATTTACTGTACAAAACAATGAAAACAATGGTGGTGACTTACTTTTTTTGCTTCCATTCCTAGCTCCGCCAGACGTATACCCTTCTTGATGCTTTGATTTCTTCAATTATTTCGAATCCGCCGATCAGTGCTCGGATAAGGGATCCGGTTTTAGTATGTACCTGTACAAAACCAAGTAAACAATGGTGGTGACATTACTGTTTTTGCTTCCATTCCTAGCGCCCGCCAGGGACCAACGACACACGACTGGACATGCATAAGTACATCACCACCACGTCACACGCGTCGCGTACATTCCGTATACAGACCAAGTAGGCCTACATATAGTTGGTAGGGGATGAGTTGGCAAGGCATATACGGTTTTTTTGGGGGGGGGGCGACTTGGGAAGGCATATACGTTTTGGGGGGCGACTTGGCAAGGCATAATACGTTTTGGGGGGGGAGATGCCAGTGTGTGAGATTGCAAGTGGGCGAGTTGTCCTGATACCACTTGACTGGCACTACTGCACTCCAGTACTGCCATGCACTTGTTGTATGACAAGTGGCCGTGGGGATGATTCAGTTCTGGCACCATATCCTTCAACTCATGACATGACAATGAACAACAGTTTTATTCAGTCCGGCGGATTTTCCCTGCAACTGACTGAGTCTGATGAAAAACAGCATGTAACATATGTTGAGTTGCCCAAAACAAGGCTTAAAAAGGCACTATTATGTCCTGGAATCAAATCTGAGACGCGTTGCACTGCGTCGATTTGCACCGATTGTATCATGCATTAAAAGTATCGTGACCCAAAACAACATCGCGGTAACAGATGTACATGCATAGCCCACTGCTGCATGTACATGACCCCGGTTCCCCCCCCACCCCCCCCCCACCCCCCACTCCCACGCGCTGCTCCGTTTCTACTTTACGCGACCACGGTAGAAACACCCCGAAACCCAGCAAACAACTGAGCAGGTAAAATTGTCGGCTGCTGTAACATTCAATCCATGAACTGATGAAGTATCTTTTTTTTTATTAATTTAGAATTTTTTATTTTTTTTATATTTTTGAAGAACAATATGAAATAAAAAAGATGAAAAATAAAAACACCCTGGTGTGTGTTGTGTTTAAATGTGTTCCTTCATTTTACATCACGTCTTATAATGCATTTTCGTTTTTATTTTGGCGGGATGATAGTTTCCGAGCAAAGTACAACTTTTTAAGGTTTGGACACTTCCGGTATCTGAGGAATTCTGTACCGTACTGACCGCACATGATTTAGTGGCGCTGTATCTTATTTATAAATTTACTGCAAATTTGCTATTCGTTGAGATTCGCTGATATTAAACATGCCTCCTACCAAGGAATGTGTTGATTACAGCAAACAACACAGGAAATTGTGTTCAATTTATTGAAATACTTTGAAACCGTACCAGCATCCGCATCACACAACACCGGGCTAGATCAGCGTTGCGCGAACTGTAGAAGCTACGGGGGTATCCGGGGCAACAGTAAATAGAGTTAAAGGGTCGGGAAAGCGATACACCGAAGAAAGGGGAAACAAGAAAGGAGTTTGTTGCGTAGTTGACGATTTTGATAAGGATCGATCCGTAGGATTTCACCAATATGTATGAAAATAAACAATGGCCAACAATACCCAAGCTGTACCAAAAATTCAAGGAGTAGTTTTGGCTTTCAGGGCATCGAATCAACATTTCGGTGCGCTCATTAAGGACCATTGGTACAAATATACCAAGCGTCCACTCGTAAATTCCATTAAAGAAAGACCTGACATTGCGCCAACGGCACGAGTACTTACAGAAAATAAGAAAATTCGTGCACTACCGTGTGTCCAATCATTTATCTTGATGAAACATTTTTTACATGTAAATCAACATAAAGGTGCTTGTCGCATTTATGTTTATTGTGTTCTCTACTTGATAGAGAGCCTGGCACTTGCACAGACTCCCCATCAAGTACCGGGGAAACAAACTGCGGTTTTGATGGTAACGCAATAATGCATATTACAAATCCCTCTTCACTACCGTGCTAAGATTGATGGTTAACCACTAAAACTCGTGTTTTTTGGTTATATGCTTGGGAATGAAATAGATTTGAGGGCTCAAATTTGGCAGGACGACAATGAGAAATAATACGTCCTTTTCATCTGATATCAAAATCGATACTACTTCCGGTAATCAGGGGGGTCCCCAGACGATCGTACACGCACCTTTAAGTAATTAATGTTGGTTGCTGAACGATTAAGGTGGATACCAGTTCCAACTGGCAAAGGTTTGGTAGACTTATAATCTACATGCCGGGTCAAAATGTTGAAGTTATCCCAGGACAGCTTGTATTCCAAAGAAAACTATAGCTCTGAAGACTACCACGATGAGATGAACGGAGACACGTTTATACAGTGGTTTATTACACAGCTAATGCCCAACATTCCTCCACACTCTTGCATATTTTATGGTATGGCCCCGACCATACCATGCTGGAAGAACGAATTCCGACCATGTCTTCGCGTAAGAATTGAACTCAAGAATGGCTTGACAACAACAACATCTCATGGGAGCCCAACATGATCAAGCCCACTTGTAATGAACTTGTGAAGATGCCAAACCGCGATGTCCCAGAGACATTATTAGATGAATTGCGCAGAGAAATGGTCATTACATCTTCGATGCCACCGTACCAGCGCTGAGCTTAATCCCATAGAATTATATGGGCACAACTGAAGAATGGCGTTGCTGGAACAACTCCGAATTCAAGATGGGGGACTTAACTCTGCTTAAAAACTCCATCTCAAATCACACAGAAAGTGGGCAGCGGTAGAGAATCATGTCAAGAAATTAGAGAGGAGATCTACCAGCTGAAGTTAGTATCGATCAACACTGCCTGAGAAATGTTGACTCCTTTGATTCTCCCTCGAGGACCTGATTCAAGAGTGATTCGGACAGTGAGAGCGATTCCAGCCCCGAGAATGAACCTTAAATGCACACAGGTAAGTTGTAAACAAACTTGTGTGATCGTGATTTTTAGACAAATGCATAGATTGAGAAGTTTGTTTTAAAAAACAAGCTTCTCAATCTATGCATTTGTTTGTCTAATAATCTTAGGCCTATCCATGACTCAGTCATCACCGTGACGACAGTGACAATATGTTGCCCAGGTATGTCCCAACTGCTATTCCTGTGTAGTTTGAAATCTGTGAATCCTGTGTCAATCCTGTTTTGCACGATTGATAAATCCATTCAATGTACACATTCGCATAAACATTGTAAATTACATGTCAATCGCGCCGCTGCACGTGTATTCTCAGTCACTCATGATCATGACGTTCAGTGTTGGAAGTTTGAACTTGCTTGAATTATCTAGCTGATGCGAGTCTCCGTCCTTTTCAGCACAATCTGATTATTTCCCCGCTATGTTGCACTCTTCGAACATGCAGCAGACACTTTTTCAAGAAACAAATAACCAAAAACGTTCTAAATTATTACGATTACACTGCTGTATTCCAAGTAAAATGCACCGTCAAACTTGAGTGTAACTTCAAGTTTTGACAACCACGTGAACGTACATGCACAACAACAACCGTACCACATCACCGTAGGTCTGTAATGCACGCCGTTGTACAGTGACCTCTGCTGAATTGACCAATCGCGCTAATGTATTTATGTTACTAGGGTGCTTGTTACTAGGTCAAGTACAGCTGGGCGTACGCAGTGAACGCTCAGTATTTTGACGACGCGTCTCAGATTTGATTCCAGACATAATAGTATCACTCAGTGATCACTGTCAGTGGACAGTGAATTTGCTAAAATCAGAAATAAATCAGAACATCAAAAAAAAAAATCAAATCAGATTTGTGCATTTCTGTAACAAGACTTGTTCAAGTATTGGAAGGCCTATCCTAACATACCCTGTGAGTGATATAATACCAAAAGCACCCTAATAAGGAAAACAAGATTTCAGATATTTTACTTTTTAGTCATTTTGATTTAAAGGGATTCATGGATTAGCAGCGATTTGCTAATCCGAAACATAAAAAAAATCATCAAAATTCATATTTTTGTATTTTTGTTACTGGCATGGATATGCAAACATAACCTGCAAGTGGTTGGCTTGAAATCCGTGTATTAAAGACAATGCAGTACTTTTTATCTGGTTCTTTAATTTCTATACGTGTGTATCAAAATTCCGACTTGAGATCAAAAAAGCCTTTCTTGGTGAATATCACAGATTTTCATTGTGATATTGTGCACCATGATCTACAGTTTGACCTCAAACACAAACAATAGACAGGCTGCCATACCGGAGCAAAAGTTTCTGCAGCCGGTCAAGCGCAAAACTAGAAAACAGCATACAAAAGCCTTCCAACGACCAACTGGCAATAAGGACTGCTGGGTGAACTCATTTTTTCCATATACCATATACCACATTGGAACGCCCTACCAGAACAATTAATTAACATTGAAGACACCAAGATATTTAAGCAAGAAATCACAAAGCATTTTTTCCACACCTCATCTTCAAGTAAATATTCTTGCGCTGCGCACAACAAATCTTCTCTGGTGGCTTCGTAGGAAGCGTTGAGAAGTATCTAAGCAGAAGCAGAAGTCAACATTTAATATTGATCTTAACTGTTTTTATTCTGTGCTAGTGTAAACCACAATCAGCTGTTTATTGTAGATTCTGAGACGTCATCGCTGTATGTCTATTTGGGGGAGACGGTATGACAAATTCCCTTAAATACTTCATTTTTTTTCACTATTTGGTGGTTTGTTTCTACATTAATGCAGTTATATGGAATTGTACACATTTATCCCTGATTTATAAGTTAAAACAAATGCATTTCCACATTTTCCGATTCTCTCGCAATATCGCTGCTAATCCCTTTAACATGCAATTTTAAAGATTCCCTCTAAATGTATGATATTGACCTCTTTTCTCGATCATGCACAACTTGAGACTGTATTAGAAGATGGCTATGACCTATGTGAAAATCTCCAAAGACATAAAAATGTAAAATTTTGCCAAAAATTGCGTATCACTTCTGCTACTCCAACGGCACCATTGACAAGGCATGAGGTCATACATATCACATGGGTCAAAACGTGTTCATTGTTTATCATCAAGGAATTTTCTCCATGCATGCCCATAGATGATTTTGAAGTGATAGCACCACCCAAGGCAATTTTGATAAGCTACGTAATAATAGTCTCATAATTCATACATGACGTATTGACCAGAAATGACTTATTGACCAGAAATGACATATTTAAATTACACAGCGCCACGTTCGACCAGCGATCGAAGAGCTACTGATTTTAGGCCATATGCCTCCAATCTCTTAATCGATTAACCTATCCCGATTTATTTAGAATCCCTGTATCGAAGATCATCGCGCCCTACGTCAAATTTTGGTCCACCCCAAAGATAAAAGAGAGATAAAAAACGGGTAATTGCATTTATGAGATTTCGTGCAAAAATTGTGACCAAAGCTATGTAGGTGAAACTGCATGAATTTTCGGCACTAGACTTTCAGAACACCTGGCTGAAGTCAACAAAGTTAGTGGAAAGAAATATACCAGATCCGGACAGAAAATGTCAGAACAAGAACAGACAAAATTGGCCATCGCAGATCATGTGGCAAGAGACAACCATGTCATAGACTGGGAAAACCCAAAATTCTGGGCCGAGAACACATGAAAAAATCTAGAGAAATACTGGAAGCCATGAAGATACGAAAGAGAGGAGATGAAACCCTTAATAGGGAGGAGGGTACCTACTTACTGAGCCATGTCTATGATCCTCTTTTAAAGTCTGGGAGGAAGTCTAACATCAATTTGCAACCATGGAAACCAAGTTCCCGGCAAATACAATCAGATGACCATATTCAGACATTTTGAAGAAGTCCTCCGATGTTGAGTGACGAAATATTATTATTTAAGTGAGTTCCAACAATCACTTGGTTTTGTCAAACTAACAAGTTATAATGACACAAATTTGATCATTCCATCACGATTCTGGATTCACCGAATTCCATGAAGTGACGCTATGCGACAATTAAAAATGATCGAATTTGGAGTCCCCGTCGGATCACATTTAGTCTTTAAAATGTGCTGCACGGCGAATATCAAGCATCAGAAAAATACAAGCAAGTGGGAAGCAACTCTGCAATGCGCATGAGGCTAGACCCATAAGACTATTTATATGCACTTCTCTTAGAGCAGTAGTAGTTAAAGGGCGTTAGAATAAAAATTGTCAGACGATGTAGGCCAATACAATTTATTATCATTTTTGGGAGTTGAATATTGATGAAAGACAAATTAGAAACGCAAACTAGCAATATTTTACAAGGGGTTAAATATATTAATTATTATTTCACGTTTTCGACATGAAATCATGTTATTGTTTTTGAGTTCGACTGTTGGTGATTTACTGCATTCATTGCCATTTGCCCCGAGGCCAAGTTTTTTATTGTCCGTCGGCGTCCAGCATCTCTGAGTCGGATTGAAAAATCCCAGAAGTCAAATTTCCGGGATTATGAACCTTGACCTATGACTTTCTTGATTTTTGGGGTTTGGAGACACGTACAGTGTCGTTGTGTTCACGACAGCTGGGCTACGGACGTTGTGGCAGATTTATGGCGGACTGACGAAGCAGTACAAGAAAACAATCGAAGGTGCAAGTCTTAGGCAAATTACGAGGAATTTACGAACCACTGCCTGTGTAACCTAGTAAACAACTTATGAGCAAGTTATGGACACAGCAATACACTACCAGTAGTAAAAAACATACGTTGTGTGCATACTTGACAGAAAAAATCGGAATGAACCGATTTGAAATTTAAAACTCTGTAATCGGTTGTATAGCAGATATAGGGTGACGGTTCTAAGCTACTATATAAAATCCCTTCTTTTATAAGTGGCCGCATGCACACTTTAGCTTTAAGTTAGAGATAAAGTTCATGGACACGAGTATGTTTAGAGTTCTTTTTGGCCAGTTATGGAGTACTTGAACATGTTAGGTTAGAGACTGTACTTTTTTTGGGATGTTGATGGAGTTCATCGACCCAGTTAGGGGATTCCGTCTTTTTTGATGAGTTGTGGATGGAGGTCATCGATGATTATGGATGGAGTTCATCGATGAGATGTTTTTAGAGTATCGTGGCGAGAGTTATGGATAGTTCATTTTTCAATGAGTTATTTTTAGCTTATTTTTTGGTTGAGTTGTGACTGGAGTTCATTGACAAGTTGGTTTTCAGATTTATTTGGTGTGTTATTGATGGAGTTCATTGGCAGGTTGTTTTAGAGTTGGGACAATTCCACAGCAAGTCCCGTGAGCCTCTAAAAATTTGAAATCATTTTAATGCAACAATTTACATTTGACTATGGAAGAAAGATACCTTATCTGTTATAAATCTCCATTATATATGGAATTTTCAGTATTTTTATTAGTTTTATGGTTTTTGAAAAAAAATGTATTTAAGAACAGCAGATTTTTGCAATTTTTTACAAAAATTGGTGCTGTCAATATTTCAGTCCTGTTCTTGAATATGGACCCCTGAAATTATTCACTTTTCTTAACCTATACCAAGATAGGTAAGTTTTTTATAACTTCATCTTTAAATCAATGCAGTTATCTAGAGGGCGCTCTTTGAAGTTCAATTTTTTACTTTTTTTATTTTTTTTATTTTTTTTATTTTTTTTATTTTTTTTATTTTTTTTCCTGTAACTACACTGCCAGGCAATTGATTATAATCATATCTAGTACACAATGTTAATTACATATGGAGATAATAACGTGAAAACAATATTATACTAATTAGAAATTATGCTAATGAGCGTCAATGGAACAAATATGTTACGTCTGGACGTTTACACATTGAAACACCCCCGTAAATGGTATTATGGGATGTTTGTTATGGTAATGTTTAAAAATTATGTTTTTTGATGTCCAGAGAATCTGTTCTGAAGTTTTCATGCCTCTTTTGATAATTAGAATTCTTAAATGACATTTTAGGTCAAAATTGGGCACGAGGGCGCTTTACATCATTTTTCCGCACTTTTTTTTTAAATACGCTACCCTCCAAGGTAACAACTGCAAAGATAATCATAATTTTACCTGCTCAAGAAGTTTCACCCTTCTATTTATCTTTTAGTTTGAGGGGGGAGGGGGGGGGGGGGGGGGGGGGGGGGGGGGGGGGGGGGGGGGGGGGGGGTGATAGGCCTAAAGTTTATTTCTTGGAAATACTCCCATTGAATTTGTACAGGGGAAATTCATTGACCCCTTTGCTTTTCAATGGGCACATTCAATGCAATATTCAAATGAATTGTTACAAGGGCAAACTAATAAGATAAGATGCTCAATTTAGTGATCATGTCACATATTTGGTTAAATCTTTATAGTGTTATATATGTCAGAGTAGGTTTTTTCAAAAGCGTGTGTGGAAAAAAATAGAAAAGCGCCCTCATACCCAGGTTTGACCTAACATGGTTATTTTAAATAATACCACTATTCAAACATCATTAACCTTCAAAAATAGATTCTATGGCATCAAACAAACTGACAAGCAATGCAATAATCACATACCTATGGGTGTCCATTTTAATGAGCGAATGTTGAAATTCAAATTACGTACGTCCATACATTTACCACAAATGTACGTCATGACATACATTTGGAAGATTTTCTATATTATAAGAAGGTTCTTTCCTCTATTTTAATTCAAAGTTAAATAAAGGTTACCATAGTTAAAATACTAAACAGGAATAATAAACTTGACGATTGCAACTTCAGAGAGTTTTTGGTTTATAATGATGTCAAAAAACTGGCTTGTCCTTTTTCGTAACGTCCATACGCCGACTTCTGAAGTTCTAGTTTCTTGTTTAATGAACTAGAGTTTTCTAGATGTTTTTCTTTTCTTGTTAACATTAGTAATGTTAACTATCAGTACCAGAAATACAATCAAATTCCTTAGCTTTCCAGTATGTTGGAATACATTTTGAATACAGAGAGGGTAGGGGCAAAATTAATGTAACGTTCATTGCCCACCCTAGCCAAAAAAGTGCAAAGTTGTAATTTTGGTTTGCACTGTTCTGCAAACGCACGTAGTTTTACTTACCGCTTCACGCATCACGCTGAGAGATCGCAAGCGTATCGATTGCGAAGAGGAGCGTATCCATGCTGGACAGACACGAGGTCCTCCGCATTTCAACCTTTTGTCTCTATTATTTTTTTTTTTGCTTGCAACCGTATGATTTGCTCTGGCTTTGGCTATAATTGCAAGTTCGAAGAGGTCACGGTAAAAAACTAACGTTTATACTTTAGAACTGTTTCAACCTTTAACCTTCCCATTATTTTCTTTATTTTTATCGACACTACCCAATTTTATATGCTACCCAAAAACGTTGCCACGTGTTTACACACAGTAAATGTAAAAACGTTAGTTTTGATAACAGTAAATAACGCTGATTTTATATACGCTGAAATTTTCTTTTAAACAGCTTACTGTTTAACTTTAATGCAAACAAAAAACAACATTTAAAATAAACGCTCTCCATTTTAAGGGAACACAATCTATTTAAGAAATAAAACAGCCTTTTAAATAAAACATCCATTGTTTAATATAGGCCTATGACGTTAGTTTTTACTGTGTATGATAGCCCGGGACAGCGGATTCAGCATTATTATTTGAACAA
>JAMKCH010084984.1:0-80577 GCA_023653785.1 Ophioderma brevispina | reverse complement strand
GTCTTTTTGGTCACGTGGTGTGACATACCAAAGTCAATGAAAATGCTTTGTTTATTACTTGCCTCTTTCCTATAAGTTTGTAATTTTTCAACATAATTTTAAAAATTGAAGCCCAAACAATATAGGCACTATTTCAAACAATAATGATTAGCTATTCAATATAAAATTATAAAAGCAAAATGGTGTAATAATCTCAGTTTTTACCTCAAAATGCTAAACACGTTCATTTATATGCAAATGGTGGTATTTGAGTTGAAAATATTGTTTAAAAATTCATGCAGGAAACTTGGAAGGATGGTTAGCGTGATAATGTAAAGAAAGATGCAATACCATTAACTTCATTTATTTTGTCAAAAAGCTTTACTTTTTTGATGAATGGCCCATATCGATATTAAGTAATATGTCCATGTTTTATTCAACACAGTAAGTTTTATATAACACCTAAATAGATCCTTGCCATTTGATTGGCGGATTCTCGGTCACGTGTCATTAAATAAATAATATATTGCATGCTTACGTCACATACTGTGCATTTTTTGATCCATTTGGCGTGCAATTTTGTTCCATACGTTTTGTTCTATTGCATGCCTCGTGCGTCTTCACAAAACGCGGGTCACCTTATGCACGCACCTATACGGAACTTTGCCGCGACTATGATGCTACTATGATCAGCGTTGATTGCGGTGCAGCAGCGAGTCCCCGGAACTTGCGGTCTTTGTGTGAGTGAACAATGGACGCACGCTCTTGTTGTTTCTGTCGGCAAAGTTGTGTTTTTAGCAGGATCGACGTGGAATTCCCGGCCATGGAGGTTTCTTCGTGCAGTGACTATATAGTAGAAGGTAAATAAAGTCAACATTTAGGCCTAGCCCTGCAGAGCTAGGCCCTGGGTCCGTAGCAAGTTACTTGACAGCGGCACAGCCCAGGCTAGGGCTAGGCTAGGCAGGCTTAGCCGTAGCGTACGTAGTCAAGCTAGTCTGAGCTTTAATGCTAGAATGACAAGGATCTACTTAGATGTTATATAAAACAAATAATGAATGTTTTTCATTCGTGCAATGGAAAGAATATTTTCATTCGTTGAAAGATGAAATGTTCCATTCAACTCGGCTAACGCCTCATTGAATGGAACATTTCATCTTTCCACTCATGAAAAATTTCTTACCATTGCACTCAGAAACCTTCATTTTTGTTATAATAATTACGAAAACAGTTGGAGCAAAATAGCCAGAAAAAACATACAACATATGAACCTACTAAATAAGGCGGGCTATAGGTTGTTAAAATCATTCGTTGTTATTATTGATATATCATGGATCAAGATATGTGCCGTGGAACTGTCCAACAAATTAGTTGGAGCATGTTTTTTCTCAGCCTAATTTGAACCAAAAATGGGCCAAATGCCTATGTTTATTTATTTCTCAATATCCCTTTTTGTCGAGCCAATGATAAATCGATCTCCCCGAAGCTCGGGCTTTTAGGGTAGGGCCATGCCCTTCTGCGGCTGTCGATCGCAATCCATATCACGGAGGAGAGCCAAACCAACGTAAATTCAAAATAAATTATTAAAATCTGTTGCCCCCCAAATAAACTGCACATTTTCTTGGAAATGAATTTAAAAGGTCACTTCAATCATTTTCCCACTATCAGGACCAATATGACACTAGACTTCACAAACAATGGAGCAAAGATTATTCAATTACGGTTCGGTAGGCGGTTGTAGAAAAACACTTCAGATTGCTTTTCATCTGGGAGTGCAGGACCATTGTTATATTGTCTCGCGGTTGTTGAATAGACTCAGGTTGTACACATCTCGATTTAGGACGTAGTCTTGTTTAATGACTCGTAAGCGCAAAATGCTTATCCTCATTCGCGAAATAAATAAATCTCTAGCTTCTAAGTGCGTGTTAATTAACTTGATCCATGTTTTTCATCATTTATTCGAAAAGGAAGAAAGACACAAACATCATGCCAGAATGTTGCTGGGCAGGGCTTTGACCTCACAAACTTTGTGCAGAATTAAAAATCCGTTCGTAACTTATTGCTTAAATTCATTTGTATTCAAATTTACCGCGCTTTCAGACGAGCAAAACTTAGGGTCAACGGACGATATCGTATGTAAAATGGTTAGTGATTGTTAAGGAGGATGGGTATTTGTATCACCCCGAAATCGTGACGGGTGATACACCTGGCATAACAATGGCTCGCATACCGCGACATTGAATCTTTAGTAATGGTTTGCTGAAGTAATACATAGCATTGGTCACGCTATTGATGAAAGAGGAAATTGACTAGTGACATTTATTCATTTTTAGGAAAAATGTGCAAGTTTTATTTGGAGGCAACGGACGGTTATGTCATGTTAATAATTTATAAACAATTTTACACCGGGTTTTGTCTTATCCCTTGAATGGACTACGAAATTTGTTATGCAGTTGTTTATATTTGGTATACCCACCCTGTCTATTTTGCCCATTGCCCAGCAAACGCATCATTAGTAAGTTGAATTCAAATTTGGAGCGGTGCCACTCATGACCGTATTCCAAAGCGATTAGCGCCGCTTGTTTATAATAGCTCATCCTGCAAGCGGCGGTACACCAAGCGGTTTGCCGCTGAGCGGCAAGTGGATGACACTATATCACCTCTAAGGTGGCAGATGTGGTATAATACCATTTCAATATAGCCAAATGAGCCATGGCGTTGTTAATTCAGTTTTTGCATAAGTGTACAAAATAAAATTTTCAAAAGGAAACCTAATTCCAGGTAATAGAGGCGTAATATGACACATGTCATATACAACTTGAAAAATTCTAATAAAAGGACTCTTTGGAATTCTGGTAGGCCTATATATGAATATTTAACAAAACAAATTTTCCCGCCTTCTAGTTGCTGCTTTGGGTCAATATTCAAAGGTGAAAGGCAACGACCTTTTTATACGGCCTAGCTGGGTTATACTGCTCACCAATTGGCCTAGAACCAAAAAGATGGTGTCTATTACCATGTTTGGGGGTCAATAAAACACAATAAAACAGTCTGAGGCTTACAAATGAATTATTCATTATCTTTTCAACATAGAAAGCACTTTTAATCAAATTTTTTCCACGTTTTCTCATCATAAATTAGCCAATTCGTCAAGTCTGTACAAGTATTCAAATAAACCAAAACATTGACCATAATCTATAATAAAAAAACAGCAAAGTTCATTGTAAAAAATTGGTCCGGCCTTCTTGTTGCTTGCGTTGGTCAGATAGTCAAGGTCAAAAGTTCAATGACCTTTATAAGGCATTGTGATGGGTTCAGCCGTAGCCAGGAATTTATTGGGGATGCGGATTTGACAGAAGTGGAACCATTTTTGTCGAGAAACAATTTTTTTTTCGGGTCGCTGCGCTCGCCAGGTTTTGCCCCAACTTTTTTTACCGTCGCATCCACAATCTGAAGGGGGGGGGGGGGGGGCCAGCCAATTGGACTAGAGCAAAAGGTGGTGTTTTGGGGGTCATAAAAAACAATAAACATATTTTTTGTCAAAAAACTATTATTCATAAAAATGTTAAAAAAAAAAAAGCACTTTTAAATGAATTTTTACAAGTTTTTCTCAACGTAAATGAGCCAATTCGTCAGTCGTACAAATATTAAAGTCTGAACTCAGAGTTTCGAAATATATTTTTTGTGGTGTAATAATGAAAATAGTCAACTGAGAACTAAAGATGGGACCTAAAACGCACAATTCCGAAATTTGAGATTGAATCGGATTTTGCGTTTTGATGCAGGTGCAGTTAAAACATTTGTGTAGTACAACGTCCCATAGGATACTGTGTATAACAAAAAATTCCGGATCACGGACTTTTATAACAAAGTTTGTGATTTTCTATAGGAAGGAATTCGATTTAAGCGTAGCAATTTCACACAGTGTTAGATATGGACAGCATATGTGTACATGCAGTATATTAACACAATTTTTGGAACTGAGGGCGCCCTCTCAGGAAAATCTCTGAGTCGGCCCTTTTTTCCTTTAAACACAATATGACCTTAATATATATAATAATGAAACAGCTACAATATTATTGTCAAATCAGTGAATACTGTTCTTGGAAAGATCCTCGAACTGATGAGGCCTGTGTGTGATTTAATAGTGTGGTACTATTGATAGACCTTTTTGCATAAATATTCTTTGGATTTTAAAACCCCCATTTACTACTGCTAAATGAGCCAAACTCCCGAAATAGTCGAGACATGGCACGCAACAAATATCACGGACCACATCAAGCGCGCTGTGATTCGCCTCTTCGCACAAAGAAAACTTCAAACAACTTTTGCAGGGGAGAATAACAAATCGCTGAACGCCATAAGGTCGTGGAAGGTAAGTAGTATCATACTCAAGGGTATCGCCCTCTCACTCCGGAGCGGGAATACACTGTACTAGTGCTTAAGCGTCCCCTTCCACAACCTAACTTTTGCACAGAATTCCAATGCGTGGATTAATCGGTGGCGGAAGATGGTCGCAGAAGGTAGCCATCGCCAACGCAACCCCTGTGTCAAAGCCCCACCCATAGTCGCCTTAATGCTCCTGGGTCAATTAAGATGCTAGGTCGATCAGCAAAGAGGGTTTGGACGGCGACACCCTCTCCCCTTGCTTGACTATCCACATGCATCAAATTGATTGTTGGAAGGTGGAAAGTAGAGTTCCAATCCGACATGTGTCCAAATGTCTGAGATGAAGGCCTCTCTTATAGAATGCCCATGAGGAAGCATGAGCTCGAACATTATATGCCCTAACTGGAACGAGAGTCAAACCAATCATGGTGTTTTTGAGTGCATTTCAGATGAATGAGGAACATCCAGTTGGCTATGAGTCTCTTGCTGCAGGCTTCTGTGATGCGCTTTCTGCAATCCCGGTCTGCCACTATGTGAGACGTGGCAGAACACGGGTTTAGGGGTAAACGAAAGAGTATGATTTGGCCAAAAGCCTGCATGTGGAAGAATAGAGACATCCTTGCGCTCAAAGCGGTTGACGCACCGTGACGGGCCCGTTAGTCGACAAGGCATCATGTATATCCGAAACCCCTATGGCCACAAGCCACAGCCAAGGAAGTTCCAGAAGACTAAGCTTTAGGTTTGGTTTAATCTGTTCCGACCCACCCCCCCAGACAAGAATTGCAAGACCAATGGCAAATATCACTCCGGAAAAGCTAAGAACCGGGGACGATCCGTTAACATACCCTTCACCAGAATTGGACAAGAGGGGATGAAAGAAATTGTAATGCCATCACCGAGCCCTTTACAGTCTGGGGGGGGGGGAAACCTGTGATGTTCGGGTAAAAGAAACCTCGGACAGTCAGGACACAAGGTAAACCCAATCCTGAAGAATTCCTTGAGGGAAATTGCCAATCTGGTCTATACGGTCTCAGAAATTGCATAGATCGAATTCTCTATCGGCACACTTTGCATGGTATTTCTATCAATGCTCTAGGAATTGCCTGAACAGTGTGCATGGCAGCCGTTCAGAAAGTCCCACCTTAGTGTACAGTGCAGAAATGCACAGACAGGTTCGGAGCAAGGGTGGTGCAATCTGGACGACCTGCGCTGGAGGACTCTTACCAGGTCCCCTCCCTTGGGAAGAGATCTGTTCCCTTACAACCGAATCATATAGCGGCCTGGGAAACACAGATGCCGGGCCCATACTGGGGCGCCAGTAGGACCAGGCTAGTCTCGAGACATAGCCACTCGAGGAACTTTTGGGGATCATGGAAACCTAGAGAAGCTATGATCAAGCATAGGCTATCAATCCTGCCCGGTCCGCTGCCATGGCGTATCGTTTGACTGCCCGGGGATCCGGTTCCAAGAGTAGCACCTAATATGCCACAATCTGAGATTCATGACTGAGGCGAACAAATCCAGTGTGGACGGTCCACCATCTAGAAGATTGTGCGGCAAACTGCAACAAAGTAGAGCTGCCACCCCCGACGGCCCTGACTTGTGGCTGTGTCTGGGATTAGGGACCATCCTGGGAGACTGTCCACTCCCGAAACATGGGATGGATTAGCCCGATTTGTCCCAATCTCGGAACCACCCGAATAGCTGAAGAATCACTGCATAGGCTGGGGAACTGATTAAACCACCTCCTGGTTATATGTCACACCTTCATATTGTCGCAGCGGACAACCAATTACCTTCCCCCTGACCCACGGGAGTCAGTGCCGCATGCCAGAAAGACGGCGAACAACTCGAGGACGTTTATGTGGTGGAGCCACGGAGGCTGGCGAGAGGCATGCCCCGAAGTTGATAGTGATCGGAGGTGATCCCCCCCAACTTAAACGCATCCGTCGTCAGGGTGTGTAAACGCATCCATTTGTCAGGGTATTTGATAGGTGACAGGTATAGTCAGGGGGACCAGAATTAGCCGACCAATGCGAGTATGTCAAGGTTTGTCAATCAGCGAGGCGCGGACTATGATTGGCTTGAATGTGTAGTATGGGCGGCATGTGCGCAACAAAATATGATTAAAATGTCAAAAACATGTCCAATTTGAGTCGGGTTTTCGACGCACGGACACAATAATTCACGTAAGAAATTTTATGTTTCAATAAGCTTTAATGTTAACAGATTATTCTCACGGCCGACATTTTGTTCTGCACGTCAAATTACGTCAGACGCGCAATTGGTCGCCTATTCTGGCCAGGACTATAGGCTGAATGGAACTCCTTGCCTCATCCTAAGTGGCCAAAAGTCCACCATGAGGTCTGAGGTAACTTCGTCTTCCTGGGGGGAGGAACGTGGGGTGTTTACCACTGCCAAACAAGTTTTTCATCGGCCAGCTAAAAACACTTAAAATTGAAACCTAATGGCTGCATCTATCTTGGGACCATTCATTTGCTTTCATTTTAGCCAAAAGTAACTGTCACGCCACCTTACCTTGGTAGTGGAAGAAAAGACTCAGTTTTGCGAGGAAGGGGGTGGTTGCCACCTTATAATATTTTCTTTTCACTTCTATCAAAAATATATCTGATTGATGCACTTAATACCGCATGTGTTATGTTACAAACTGAGTTTCCTTTCTAATCACCCAAAAACATAGCAAAATCACACATTCCTGTACTTTTAACTCAAAATAGAAATGCTTTATTTTTAGACAACAATCGATGAAAATAAAGTTTCCATGATTATTACTTCGTTAAACACGATTAGTATGACGTCAAATGGAGGACTATGGAACTGTTTGATTGATATCAATGGAAAGAAGAGACTCTATACCAATCACCTGTACCAAAATCAAAAGGGTCAGAGGATTTGTAACAAAGAAATCCAAAAGAAGGGTTTCTTAAACCAAAACCTTTAAAAAAAGTTTATGGGGGGGGACGAAGTTTTTAATGTACAATTTATGCCGATAGTGCATACTATGTGAAATCCAGGAAGGGTGCATTTGATCGTTATTTCCTCTATGCTAATGGGGTTGTTGACCCCAAAAAAACCTTGTATAGACAACCTTCATTGTGTCTTTGGAGACCAAATGGTTGAGCGAGTTATAATCCATGATATGCCTTATAAAGGTCCTTGACCTTACCCTTGAATATCTGACCACCGCAGCTGCCCGAAGGCGGACAAATTTTTCATAATAATTCACATTAGCCTACAAGAAATATACCAAAAGTCCTTTTATTAGATTTTTTCAAGGGTGAATCGCATATGGCCTCTACGAATGCCCAAAAATAATGAATCATTTTTTTTTTGTTTCCGGCTTCTTTAAAAATAGTCTATTTTTTGTTTTACGAAATGTGAAATATTTCTTAGAGTCACTGCAATTTGCAGGAAGGTGATGCAAATTCTTTTTTTTTTGTTTTCAGTCTAATGTTTTTTTTACTCAAGTGGTTGATTTGTACAACATCTCGTTATACCCTTTATCAGTACTCAAGATGCCAATTACCAAGAAATGACACTCCCTACAGTTGACTATCTTTTGTTCAAAGAAAATGACACATGTCATTAAGTTGACTATTTTTTTGAATTAAGAGTGCTTAATCATATTACAGGAGAGCGTAAAACTACAAAAGGTTAAATAGAACTTTGGAAAGGCAACCGGTTACTCTGAGTTTCACGACATACCTCCTGTTCGATGGTAACCGATGGGATGATTTATTTTATTATTATTATTATTATTTAAAGGGTGCAAAAAATGTGCAGCGGTGGATCAACCGCTCGTTGGTGTGAAATGGTTGAATCTTATATGTTACTAGGCGAACATTGCATCTTTCCTTAGGAAAAAAAATATTGGCACACTGATTACATTATTAGATAATTTTTTGAAATGGCGCTTTCAGCAGCAATGACTATGTTGCCGCCAAGAACCTTAACCTACATGATTACATATTACTATACCAAAAAGGGGGTGAAAAGGTTGGAAATAAAAATGCAAGAAAAAACAGTGACCTAAAATGGTAGATATAATGGTCATGAGAATGACATTAGCACAAAATTTTATCAGAATAATTTATTTAAAAAATCAAATCATGTTCCTAAGACATGGTAAAGTTCCATAAGTCTATATGAATGTTTCATGGTCATGTGTGTGTTAGAAGCAATAACGCACATTTTTTTGAAGAGCGCCCCCAATTTTCCCAAATATTTGAGATTTTTTGCACAGTGTATTTGTGAAAATTGGCTAGTAAACGATACCTGTGGAATGGTAGAGCTCGAAATTCCTCTATTGTCGCAAACGAGGAATTTTTTGAATTAGAATAAGTAATATCGTAGAGCTCCGTAATAATTCTTCGGCTGCTGGAAACGTCCTTCCAATACGCCAATACGAAATACCGGATTGCGGCCATGTACGTATCTACGCTCACCATTAGTTGTTCCGTCGGTTTTAGTCAATCAAATGGGAGTAGATTCTTGAGTGGCATAATTTCATCATGGACGACATAAACTTAGCATCTCCAACCCGCCGTTAAACCCCCAACACAATCGCGGATATCCCAATTCTAATTACAAAATCGCCTGTTAAGATGAAAGCTGCAATTTTTTACCATTTGTCGTTCACAGTTATTTTACTAACAATACCAACACAACTTGTGCAAAAAGTCCAATTTTTTTGGAATTGGGGCAGCCCTCTTCAAAAATGGGCTTACTGTATTTACGAAACGAAAACAGAACTCCATTAGCTTACATTCTTAGAACTCCATTAGTTAATGCTTTTAGTCCGTTATGCCACTGTTGCATGCATGACGGCAATAAAGCGTGTAATCACAATGGGAGTTCTGTTTCGTTTCGTTTCGCAAATACAGTAGCCCCCAATTGGGCTGTTTTTTTTAACCAAAGACACATATCCGTAGAGTCCTTAATAATACGATGCACTACGATTCAAGACGACACAAAGTCCAAAAAAAAATCCTTAACAAGGAAATGATCTGTTACAGGCCCCGTACAAGTGGGTGCGGTACCACTGAATTCCACAAAAGGGACAAAAAGTCAATATTTTGGGTTTTTTTAAATAAAAAAGGTAAAATGTTTATAGAAGCTTTGACAAGAAAGTTCAATTTAGGGTGATGAGATGTTAAACAGTCCAAAAGGGGTCATTTTAGGGACGGTTAGGTCCACTTTTTGGAATGGAAGTCCCCCACCCCACCAAACAACATAAATATTCTGCAATAGACCGTATTCAATATGACGTCAGCCACCAGACATGTTGGTTGACAAGATGCATACATTCCAGGACTACAATACATTCAGCTGTCAATCGATCCATGTTTAGCGATTGCACAGGGATCATTGACAGGTGAATGTATTGTAGTACTGGAATGCGTCTATCTTGTCCACCAACATGGCTGGCTATTGAATACGGTCTATAGTAACAGAACAGTCTGGAAAGCTAACTACACTCCAGAAGACCGTCTGTCATAAATGTCCACTTTTAGGACCCACTGACCTCTACACATGGATAGCCGGTCTGAGTCGCCGTTTGAAACAACAGGAAGTTGCTTTTCCCTTAGCAATATGGCGGGAAACAATGTACGCCTGCCGGCGCACATATTCCACACAGATGTTCTATTGTTATACAAAATTCCTTTAACTTTAATAATAAAGTGAAGCCACATTGTGCAGGTCAAAATGCAACTTCCTGTTGTTTCACTCGGCGACCTTTCAACTGTGCGGCAGCCCGATATTCATGTGTAGAGGTCAGTGTTAGGACCACAAAACAGAGGTCATTGATTCCAAAGTAATTAATCATTGTATGCTTCACAGATGACATTGTTGAAAGGCGCGTTTTAGCAAGAATGAGGTAGAAAATCTTATTGATCAGTTGAAATTAATTGGAATTATTCAGGAGTCGAGTGCCGTCAAGAGTATTTTGTGTTTAATTGATTAGTGTGATTTGTATGGTGGATGATCAGGAGCAGCAATAGGCCAAAATTGACCCCAAGGATCCCGAATACATCATTTCCATGTTTCCCCCATATGCTCCTCAAATAACATTGAAACTATAATATTCAATCATTCAAAATAACTTCTACAAATTTGTCATACATCATTGGAAAGCCCTTGGTTAGAATAGGTCAAGCATGTAATGTTCTTTACTGTGTTAGTATCTGTTATGGTTTTACGCGTTACGTACCATTCGGAAATTCGATTTTTTTTCGTGGCATTTTGCATAAATATGGTTAGGTAATTCCCATTGCAAGGGGTCAAATCGTTGGCCGCATCATATAGTGACGTATCCAACATTTTTTACCTTTTTTTGAGAAATTTGGCACATGCATTTGTTAAGTACTACTCAACAAATTCACTAAATTTCAAAACTCAACGTTGCTTAATTAGTAAGATATTAATTAACTAATTATGACGTATTTGCAAAACGTTACATTTTTCGCGTCACATATCGACGTATTTGTCGAAAACCTATTCAGTGCAGGCCCACGGTATCGTATCTGCATTTTGAAGTATTTGCCGTTTTACATAGTAGCGTATTGGTGCGATGTATTTTTCAGTTCAAAGTAGAATTACTATTTTGTTGTTTCCAAATAATGACGTAGTTGCGCAAATTTTTTACATAACGACGTAAGTTTGCGCGACGTACTTGTTATTTACACGTGGTAATTGCTGTTTTGTGGTTTACACATAATGGCGTATTTTATTTTTGATCAATGAAAATACTTCATCTGTTGATCAGTGAAATTTACTTAAAATTTAACTGATTTTGGCAATTATCAAGTAGATTTGAATTGAAATATATGTTTTAATTAACAGTTTAGAGCTAATTAATATCGCAAAATCTTCAAAGCCTTTTTTCTCGAACGCGTTACATAAACTCGAAGACCATAAACTTGAAGACGATGTTACAGGATTTGTGCATACCAGTGGAACATTATATTATCCAAATAAATATATGCATTTTTCGTGAATCGTGTGCGTGTAACAGAAAAGTACCCAACTGAAACGCAAGGCCACTTATCGTACCAATTAATATAAAAGATACCCTATTGGTGACAAAATCTGTTAGAAATTATATTCCATTTAACTTCCTCGGGTCAGTGACGTCATCGCGTTCAGACAGCTGTTCAGACGCCAGTGCTTTGAATAACACACTGACGTCACTGACTCAAAGAAGGTAAAAGCACTATACCAAAATTGTTGTAGGAATTATAGGAATAAGCCTACTCGGCATTATGACTTCCGGGTGACTGCGCATGTGCAGGTAAGATTTGCGGGTGCGGTCAGGAGTCCTCGACGCGAGAGATTGCTGTAGTTTTCCAATGCGATGAACTTAGCCGCTACATGAATTCATTCGATTTTTCTTTTCTTTAACCACATTATTTTTTTTCATTTCATTTTTTATTAGAAAATCAACTGGCAGCCTCAAAAGCTGAATTGCATGATTAAAATACAATCAGATACATCAGATTAGACAAAAACAAGCAAGTAAAAATACATAATAAAAAAACAACTATTAATTACACATATATCACACACCAATAATTGTTCATACTTGATCTATCACTCACACCCTCACACACTCATTCACTCACTCATTTATTCACTCACTCACACACACACAAGAAAAACACAAAAACACACACAACACACACACACACACACTCGCACGCACGCTCGCTCGCACGCACGCACGCACGCTCGCTCGCTCACTCACTCACTCACTCACTCATCTATTGATTAACTTAGGCATACTTACACACAAACTTACATATATTATCATCAAAAAGCAATATTGCACTCATATTATAATTTGATCAACAGTGATATGGGGTGAAACCCGAGGAAACAGTTGCACAACATCAATTGCACAAATATCCATTTAACATTAATCATTCTAATAGTTCAGGGCCATATGTAAGGAAGCTGGTTCCCGTGGACCTTTCGTGTTTATTTTATCATTTGCATTGGATTCCAATATTAGCCATTTTATCAAAAAATTGATGGTGCCAATTTTTCTGAGCATTTATAATATATTATTTATGCTAATTAATATGACGTCATTAAAAAAACATAGAAAACGCTCAAGTACCATGAAGGTTTAACTGAAAGGGTGGGATATATTTCTTTGACCATTACAAACACTTATCTGGCGTTTCCATCTTGAAAGCGTCTTCAAATTCAAGATGGCGACCAAAACGGGCGTATTTGAAGATAAAACCTTAAAGTTACCATAATATATGTAATACATTTGGTTATATCATACAAAAATATTACAAAAAATGTGTATATTAAAGTATAACAGTATGTCCTTGACCATTAGACACTCGTGTCTGACATTTCCGTTTTGATGACAATGGAGAAATCTCAGATGGTGATCAATACGACTGCCGTTTCAGACTTTTCAATACCTACAAATTACCATAGTCTATTTTGTATTTAGTTATCTATCATCCAGAAATTATTATAAAAGTATCAATTGGGGTATTAGACACGTTTTTGATCACTAGATATTTATAATATTACTTTATTTGGAAAGACTTCCATATGTACCCCCCTCGTATATATTTACATGATACAAAATTTATTTTAATTTTGGCCTTGTTTGATCAAAAACGGAATAAACAGCTAAAATAATAAAATTTTATGTTGCATGTAAATATATGAGAGGGGGGCACATATGGAAGTCTTGCCCTTTAGTTGTTATCAGGCTTATATTTCAAGAACTTAAACGGAAGGCATATTGCCATAATTTTTCATTTTAAGTATGTTAACAAACACAATAAAACAGACACGAGTTTCTAATAGTCACGGTCATATTATTTCTTACTATTATTTCTTACTTGTGTACTGGTGGTTGAATTTTGAATTATGACGTCATACTTAATTTGCATATACAATGGTGAACACACGCTTGAAAAAATGGCACCATCATATCATCCATGGCCGATCGCTAATAGCCTCGTCCCCAGAGACCCCATATTTTACCGGAAGTGGTCAAAATTTTGGTATCATAAGAAAAGTACTATTTTTGTCATTTACCCGGTGAAATCTTTAGGCTAAAGGATGTTTGGTTTGGATGTTATGAGTGAAAATGTACCCCTTTTTAGTCGACCAATATTAATTTTTACACAGTACTCTATTGGATTGTAAAATCACATTTTTAGTTCTCACATCAAAACGGGTTGAAATATCGGCGCGAAACTTTACAGATGGAGTTTTGGAGTGAAGGCCATTCTATCAAGATGAAAAACTTATAAACTTAAATCGGGCCATCCCCCTTTAACAAGTTCCCGAAGAGAACGGAAAATAACCATTCAGAACCCATGGGAAAACATATGGCACCCGACTATAATTGAAGTAAATTTTTGGCCAGAATATACAAATGTGACAAAGGTATAAAAAGACCAAAAAACACATGAAATCAATAGCAAGGCATTTTTGTGGTAACGGCAGTGTTCATCGCATTGGAAAACTACAGCAACCTCGTCGTGTTTTCAAGATTTTTAGGTGTGATGATATATATATATAACCAGTGCAAAAGAAACTGGTGATTTGTGATCAAGATGGCCAATTTTAATCTGCTTATTCTGTGGAAATTTACGACACAAGGGAAAAGCCATTGAAGCTCTATCAGTCAGCCAATCACAGACGTCGCTTGCTTTGAAAATTATAAAATGCGATCTCTGACCAATCAGGTTTGGGAGACGGGCTCATGTTTGGTGACGAGCTGCGTTTGGCTGGTACTTTTGGTTGTTTTTTAATTGACAAATCAGTTGAGAAAGAACCGTGCCAAGGTAAGCACGGTACGTGCATTTGTTCTTCTTATAAAATAAAAGAAGAAAAAGAAGATTCTAATGCCTCGTTATTTTGTTACTATGCGGGTTCGCCCGACCACGACTACAAGTCTTACATTAGGACACCCGTGATCGGCGTCATATTACCCACAATACATCGTCAATTTTAATGCCGATTTCGCTTATTGAAGTTGCCCCATCCAGTAAATTATTTTCTTTACATTTATGTGCCAAATAATTAAATATTGTCCACCCAGTAAATTATACTTATTTACCCCCACTGGTTCATTGATCCATCCAACAAAAGAATTTCGCGTTTCGCATACAATTACACGCGTAGCGTATGACATCTTCCTGTTTTTTTTATTTTGAGAACCACATCGTTACTTAACTTATGTCATTAAAATTGAGAAGCCACCGCCGTTCAAAATAATTACCACATTGCGTGACTATCGCAAGGCTGCAAGGTGAACCCGGCAGAATTAAGTAAACTGTTCCAAGGCCGTTTTGCTGCTGAATTTCCTCTTGGTTCAGATAATCCAAATGATCTTGTTGTCCTCGATGTAATGTGCCCTGCAAAAACAAAGGTACGTCTAATTAAACCAAGTTTGTCCTGGTACAACGGTGACATCCGTGCAGAGATGTGTTCAACGACGTCTGGAACGGAAATGGCGAAAGACACCCACTGAAGAAGATCACGAAGTATTGGGCTAAAAAATTGTTACTCAGATGATTAATAATGCACAAATTGACCATTTTTCTCATAGGTTTTCGACTTGCAATGTGAAAAGATATGTAAGCAATCATAAATAGTCTTCACAATAAGGCAAATAGAGTCTGCTCTGCCTGTGAATCGGTTTCCGATCATAAGTTGGGTAACAACTTTCCCCTTACTTTTCATAGACACGGTAGACAAAATTAGATCAAATATAAATTCCGAGAACTCTACTGTCTTTGATGACGCTACTGCATACCACCCACCTTCATGTGAAGATGTAAGAAATCTTATCATGCAATTTCAAAGAAGTCTCGTTGCCTTGATCCTCTACCTATGTAGGCTTTGTCAAAGATTCGATTTTACGAAGTCAATAGGGTGGAAGGGGGTGGTCGAAACTCAGTAAGGTTCGCAGAACCACCAGTTTGGTCCCTTCAGGTGACATTACCCAGTAGTTTATCTTTCCATGGAGTAATACAGACTACTGCAAACTTGATTGGTCAAGGACAAGGTTAAATCTAAATTCATATAAAGTTCTCATTTCTTTAAACATTCTCATCACAAACATAGGCGGACTTTCCGTAGCGAAAATCCATTCCGAAATTCATTGAGTTGGCAAACAAGGGAAATACGTTGCTTACCCAATTTTACCGAAGACATGTAATTAGACTTATCCCCAATGTTAAAGGTTTCAGGTTTTCATGAAATTTCTGCTGGAATGAGGACGTCGCCTCGACAATGGAATTCGGAACACGAAATTTTTCTGATTAGGTAAAAATCTCAATGAAATGGTTGATTTTTCCGATTTCGAACAGTTACTATGAAAATGGGACGATTTTGCTGTGAGATACTATGAAAATGGTGCGAATTTCAAAGCCAACTATAGACATGGGTCGAAATTTTGGAACCAACTATATAAATGCAGGTCATATTTTTGTACAATTTGGTCACTATAAACATAAGTCGATTTTTTTTACCCGGCGGACGCACACTGCTACCCAAATTTTGGGTTCGGTACCCCCGCCCCCCCCCCGGGATCAAGATTATGTCACAAGGTCAAAAGGACTGCTGAAAGACTACCGCACATTTGATGACCGTGTATTAGGCAATAGCACTACTTACACGTTAAATCAAAACAATGACACGAATGTTTATACTACGTCTTTTTCTTTCAACATCTTCAAATCAAAATGATTCATTATTTATGATACCGTAATGATTGTTGTATGTGACAGGGGTCAATGCAATGCTTCAATTCTAAATCTAATTTCTAGTTAATTCTGTTCACTTAGAAGGCTTAAGCTTAATATAGACGTAGGCTTATGATTGAGGCTACTACTTATACTGCTGGCTGCTGCTGCTGCTGGTGTTGCTGCTGCTGCTGCTTGCGGGCTGCTGCTGCTGCGCTGCTGCTGCTACTTACTCTGCTGCTACTACTACTACTACAACTACTACTACTACACTACACTACTACTGCTCTCCAATTAAAGCCACTATCAGTGCATTTTTTTCCAAATAAAAATGCCCATGTTGTCTCTAAATTGTTTAGTGTAGGTCATATCAACACCTTATATTACTTTTCTTTGTGAATAAAAGGACATTAGGCATTAATTTAAACGCGGTCTTGAAGATGACATTTATGAATGTTTCTGGGTTCTTAAAAAGTCGGATTCCACTTTTATTAGTAAACAAAGCATCCAAATCATAATATCTTGACAAATAATACGGACTCCGTGTTATGCCTTAGCAAGTTACAGGGGCGTTTTTACTACAACATACTTACAACAGTGCAAGAAATGGACTTTGTCGAAAACTAGTGGGGCGCGATTTGTTTACATTTTAAGAATCGCTGATAGTGCTTTAACTGAGATGTCCGGTTTAATTAATTCCTAAAAAAAATGTTTTCGTAAAAAAAAAATCATGAAAGAAAAGTTTTATTCTTATTGGGACCCAACCAAGCTTATTGAGCTTCAATTTTGAAAAGAGGTTTCTACTTGAGAATTTATTCAATTACAATGATTTTATTGGCAAAAACACAAAAAAAATCGAAGTCAGGTAAATACTGACTTTTGACTCTGAAACTTCGATGGCAAACCCATTAACTACGGCTTGGTCCGGTAAGTATTCCTACGGTTGTAGTTGTGTCAACAGACTGTGAAAGATATTATATAAATTGGTACTGCGCTGCGAGAGATTAACGTTAGATACTAACGTTATCAGTCCGCCATATAGAATGTGTGTAAGTGAAACAAAATCTCAAATATTTCCGGAAAACGACGATGTTTTATGGATGTTTTGCAGTAGAGGGTCCGTTACTAATGTTTTGTTTGAATATGTATCGTAATTGGGTCTGAACCTATAGAACCTAGCGAGAAAATTGAACGTTTTTGTCGGGTACTTCAGTGCTCGCAGACACGTGAAAAGTTAACACCAATCTCTACGGCGACATTTTTCCACAATGCCTTTCCCGATATTTCCATTCTTTGATAATTTTCAAACACTGGGTTCAATTTACGCCAAGCTTTTTTTTTTCACTTTTAGAAACAGGTTACGTACTTACCGGACCGCCGTACCTATTCACGCATTAGGGTCACTGTCAAACGCACGTTACTAACAATTTATTGATTCAAGGAAACTGTGCCCAGCCTCTAATTTCAGGTGTTTGCCGTGCATTAATGCACGGCATATAAATGCAAGTTGAAATACGGATACTTTTAAGTGAGGTGTCCGTTTTAATCAATTGGTTACGAACAATGCATCAAAAGAGTCTCTTTTATGCTGTCCCATCCAGTCGTGTTGTCACGGGGGGAACCCTGGATTTGATCTTGTTTGGTATTTCAAAAATCAGTGCAGATAACGGTTCGGATTTGATCCTGTTGAACAAAGTTCGGCATTATAAGACCGGATTCAATATGACTGTCAGCCACCCGACATGTTGGTGGACAAGATGCATCATTCCAGGACTACAATCATTAAGCTGTCAATCTAATCCATGTTACGATTGCACAGGGATATTGACGGTGAAGGTATTGTAGTACTGGAATGCGTCAAATTTGTCCCCCAACATGGCTGGCTTTGAATACGGTCTATTCATTTTCATACCATGGCGTAATATTGATCATGAGTTATCTTGTCCAATGACAACTTGTTCCATCGTTATCAGAACAGGCCAGTATTGTGCTTTTATCCACTGATCTCTATACAATGGATTAGCCTCGCAATAATTGTATATTAATGAATTGGAGCAACGGGCTTACATCTTGCCTACCGCACACCATAGCATCCAGAGACAACTGTTTGAACAAAGTTCTCTCCCGGGTGGCCACGTTTTAGAACCATCCATTCCATACGCGACAATACATGAGCCGTGAATTGGCTTGATTCTGTAGTCTGTTATGTCGCTCATCCACATTTCAATGGGAACAAATTTTGTATAAATGACCGGCTCTTAACCACCTGCTTGGGCTGTTTTTGGATGACCAATATGGCCGTCAGTGCCTCAATTACGAAGTCCAGGTTTCCAATCCAGTGTATAGAGATCAGTGTTTTAGCATCTTGCCGAACGTACATAATGCATGTTTGTTTGTTTTTTCGAACAAAAACTTCGCTTTCACCATGTTTGACCTTGGTATGTTTATTTTGTAACGCGTACGAGGATGACGTAATAGACATGTTATTCGCTTTACAGTAGAGTACTACTGCGTATCTGTGACTAGTAGGAGCGTCGTAGTAGCAGTTACGGAAGAGACTGTTAATCACACGTTTAATTATTTTCAAAAAAAGGATATAATATTATTTTATTCATTTTTAAAGTAACTCGATCATCCCACCTCCGAGGATAAATGAAATATCAATTCTAACATTTTTACGATATTTTTCATGTATAGATATCGTATCTCTAGTACTATGTTGTCTCAAATGAACAATTCTCAGCTCAGAAGTCTGCCTACACTAACTTCGACTGATCAAGAACCAGTGATCGTTATTCAATAGAATGAATAACCTCAGGATTTGAGTTTGGTGGACTATTTTGAAATAAATGGTGCTCACATACGTGTGTGTTATTTCTCTTAATAGTCTGGAGGAAAATGTAATCTACTTAATATTTTTGACCAAAGCGGTTTTTATTTATTTATTTGGCTTGTTGACTTCACAAAAATAATTTCAACTTGTTCTAGAGGCCCATACTAATTAAGGTTTTATACAGGAAATAAATTCTTTTTATTTATGGCTTAACTTCAACAAATACCCTAACCCTAAGGCCAAAATAAAAAAGAATATGTTGCATGTATAACTTTGAAGGGGTACATATGGAACTATTCCCCTCCCCCCTCCTTTCAAATTGGCTGCCAAAATTCAAAATTCTATTAGGAAGTGGGGCTTTAAATGGGTTTATTTTTTCTTTTCATTAGGGCTGGGTTTTTTTTTTTTTTTTATATTCTAGTATACCGATCTTCTTTTGCTTCAGGTCCATCTCAACGTGAAATCGGCATTTTTGCTTCGTCCAAGCAAAAACTGTTCCCGCGGCAGTTTTAATAATTCTTTTGAAGTCTGCAGTACCAAGAAGAAATAGGTAGGGGTGCGATGCTGAATTGTGACATATGGATTGGACTGTTGAACTTTAATCAATTTTCGCGACTACCTAGCGGCCCGTGGTTTTTTGTCAACGGGCCAACGAACATGCTAGCTACGCAACTGAATGGAAAGAAAGAAAACTCTAAGCTAACCTATGGTACCAAATTTTTAGAAATCGAATGTTCAATATGAAATGCGAAGGGGTTGTTATGGTACAGGGTTTTTTTAAACTGTTGGATGTCACCTTATCAGTGCGTACAAGGCAAGCTGACCATCATGAAGATTTCAGATGAGCTGGGACTCCATTCCAAACAGTGCTTCCAGATCGCTTCATATCTGACGCAGTCAAATTGCCTGGAATAATAAAAATCATAATCAATGAAGCAAAAGATAGGCTTCTCATAGTCTGAAGTAGTGAGAAGTACAGACCTTTTTCCAATCTCAGGGTAAGGTCTTTGTATGACATATCTTGTTGCATAATTGCTCCACTATACCCGAACCACCAGCTTCATCTCATTGTTTTTTCGAAGCTAAGCTGAAATTTCTTCCACTACGGGTGCCTGTTGATTTTAATTCTGTGGATGGCATTTCCACAGGGCAGGGCACGATGTCATATTCTTCTCATTAATCTATTCTGTCATAAGCAAATAAACAGCACATTTTTGGAAAAAGAGCGTTCCCATTTTCCGGATAGTTGATGATTTTACACAGTTGCATGGTAATGGCTAGTTAGTAAACAATACCTGTGATGCTAGAGCTCAAATTCTCTATGGTCGCAAAATACGGAATTTGTAAATTAGAATAATTCATATAGGAGATCTCCGATAAAATTCACGGCTGTTGGAAAACGTCCTTTTCAATATAAAAAAATGCCGGGGAAATTGACGCCATGTACGTGTTCACACGCCCATCCATTAGTGGGTCCTCGTTCAGACAAGTCAGTGAGAGGGTCATTTTAGTGAGGTCATTTTCGTGGCCATATTTTTTGACTATTTCACCATGGACACGTACGGACATAAATGTGGCGTTTCCAGCTCCACCATTAAATACCAATAGGATCCCAATTCTAATACAAAACAGTTTCTTTATATGACAAATAAGTATTTTAGCAGATGACCACTAGCAGTATTTAGACAATTACCAACAAACAAAAATGTGCAAAGTTCCCAATTTTGACAATTGGGGCGCTCCTTCAAAAATGTGCTGTTATTCTTTAATCTGTGTTTCTTGAAGGAAAAAAGCCCCTGCAAAGAAGTAATGGAGAAAAGAACTATTCGATAGATATAAAATCTTCTTTACGTAATCAGAAAAAATCCTTTTTTTCTGTGTATAAATTCTTAATGATCATGCTCCAATTATCCCAGACCCTCGTTACATGCGTGCGGTGCTGGTCACCATGTAGCACCAAAATGGGACCCTGGGATGGCAAATTGGGCATGAGGGATTTTGTCTGGCGCAAGCGAATTCAATGTGGTAACCTCCAACACATACATCAGACTTTGATGGCGTCTAGAACGCTTGGGCTTAATTGTGAGTCTCTTGTCGTTCATGAATTATAATTGCCAGAGATGTAGAGAAGATTATGGCTAAAACTGTACTGGAGGCGGTAGATAGTTCATGGTAAAAATGAGAGACAATTTCATCTGCATGGTCATTGTGATTTGTGAGAGCTGTAGCAGCAAATGGGTGTTGTTTCAGGATCAGCCATCAGCGTAACCTTTAGGTTGCTTGGTAGATATTTGGCAGATTTATTTGCTTGTTTTTATATGATTTGAATGAATTCTGCACTACGCTTGCATGACGACGTATATAGAGCACCATATAAATGTTTATTACTTTTATTATTATTAATCGTGATGATTAGCACCAGCATTTAACGGTGTATCAATTTAAAGGCAATATCAGTGATTTGCTTAATCATAAAATCGATTTTAAAAAATCATAAAAAAAAACAAATTTTTACATGTTTGTTTGTAACAAGTACGGGTACCCTAACATACCCTGTAAATGATAAGACCAGAAAGCCAAGTAAAGAGACATGAGGAGATTTCCAGAAAGAAGCGCCCCCAATTTTTCTCGAACCTAGGTTTTTTACATATTTGGAATGCTTACCAATGTATTAGATCACACCTGAAGTGAATAAGCCGAATACGCCGTCTTTATGTAATATTGATTTAGTAGTTTCTGTCGTGCACGACAGAAAGTCAAAGCATGGTTGTCTATGGGGAACGATTACGATAGCAGGCAAGTTCAAAACAAGGTTTGCGGTTTTCTTTTGCACCTGTTTGTCCAACAAACCTTCCAAACGTTCTCGGTAGGTGGTCTACAACCAATCCAGTGAAATTTGAGAGAAATTCATATCCTAAAAAAATCTCCTCCTGTCACTTTAATAAGCACAAAATCGGATATTTTAGTCATTACTGTCCGTACGGACACTTACTACAACACGTAATTGAATGGAGCGTCATATCTTTGAAGACCGCCGTTTTCTTCCTTTTCTGGCAATTCTTCAATTGGAAAAAGTAACTTATGAGAATTATACAGACTTATCCTTCAATTTTATGCTATTCCTGCAAATTTCAAATATTTTGACTCTTTCGTGATTGTGTCTTTAATTCTACTACGTACATTGGAATTCTTATCAAGTTCAACAGCACACTGTAATTTTAAAAACTATTGCACGTCTCAAATCACGTGAGAGTTACATACATTGTTAAAAAAGGACATTTTTTCACCAGATCCATAAAATGAAAAAGATGAGTCCTGACGTGCCGCACACCATACCGTATTGATGATCGCTGGCTTTCCACGTTGACAATTGAGCATGCAAACATGATGATGGATGAAAAGGATACGGGATCGGCTTGGGTAATAGCTCTTGGAGCATTTGTGACGATGTTCTTCTCGAATGGAATACTCAGAGCTATGGGAGTATTGCTTCCATTTCTTTGTCAACAGTTTTCTACGCACACTTGGGTAATCGGCTTAGCCATTGCAATGATACCCGGATTTGGCGCATTTACAGGTAAGATTAAGTTGTTGACAGAAAAGGCGCTAAAAGCAAAACGAAAGGTAAAAATTTTGTAAAAAGTCCAAAGAAGGCCCGATATTTCAACATATTCAAAAGTTTTAACTTTCTGTGTGACGTGCTACGGTCAGTTCACCGTGGATGGGTCTGGGGCAACGTCACTTTCGATGATCTAACTGTTAGTTCCATTGAAAGCAAACTACAATTCAGGCGACAAAAACAGACCGTTCACCATTTCAGAACAGTCAAAAATACAACCCTATTCCGGGATAGGGTCTAAAAATACAACCCTATCCTGACCAGATCCTCTTCTTGGGGTCATTACACAGAATACTTGACTAAGGGATCGCTATAATGCTCATGTGTTGTCACTTTAATGCAGTTTTCACATTTTAGAGGGTCAGTTCCGAAAATGGGACGAAAATTTTGCCAATTCTAACTTGTTTCGTAAATCAAAACAACCATCGCTTACACAAAAAACGTAATCACATGGAACGAATGAGTATTCTAAATGTAGAGTTTAGTAGAGCGTAATAACATTTGTATTGTATTGTTGTCAACGTCAGGTAAAGTCATATAACCGGAACGACCTATACCCCGATTTGAAAGTCCAAAGAAAGGCCAATATTTCAACATATTTCAAAAGTTTTAACTTTTGGTGTGACGTGTCTACGGTCAGTTCACCATGGATGGGCCTGGGGCAAAGTCACTTCCGATGATCTAACTGTTAGTGCCATTGAAAGCAAACTACAATTCAAGCGACAAAAACAGACCATTCGCCATAGCAGAACAGTCAAAAATACAACCATTCCTGCATCCCGACCCGATCCTCGACATGGGGTCATTACACAGAATGATTTGACTGAGGGATCCCTTAGATCTCTGCCAGCCTTTCAGGTTTTCACATTTTAGAGGGGGGCAGTTCCGAAAATTTTGCCAATTCTAACTTGTTTCGTAAATCAAACTGACAACCATCGCTTACACAAGACAACGTAATCACATGAAACGAATGGGTATTCTAAATGTAGAGTTTAGTAGAGCGTAATAACATTGTATGTATTGTTGTCAACGTCAGGTAAAGTCATATAACCGGCGCGACGATACCCCGATTTGAGAGTCCAATCATAAGGTAGTCTTTTCCTGGTGTGGTTTACCGTCGCGAAAAAAGGTTGTTTTTTTTTTTTTTTTTTTTTTTTTTTTTGTTTTTAGTTTTGGCGGTCGTGTGTATGTATTTTTAAAACTAACAATAATGTGCCACTCTAATTACTTCTCTTCGTTTTCAGGCAATAAACAAACTTTCAACCATCAGAAATAAACTCTATAGAGTTCATATAGTTCCACTTTTTCTTTTTTATATAAATTTGTCCGCAAATTTTGAGACACAATTCGTGTCAGGAAAAAGTACTCAGTATCGCCAAAATAAAAAAATCTTTAAAATGTAAAAAAAAAAGTGTAAAAATCGCCCGCCGCCGCAGAGAGATATGAGCTAAATCTAATTTTAAAAGCTATGCGCGAGGAAGCTGAGGCAAACTTTTTGGCCTTATTGGGCTTTAATCGCTAATATACACATAATTAACGAACATCTTGTAACTAATCAACAATAGGGAAACCCACAGCCACTAAAATTTGCAACAAATACTCACGAAAATGTACAAAACATACATACAATACAACACTTTTCATATTGAAAAAAAGTACATCTCAATTTGGAGGGTGTTCAGTGCAGGGCCGTCCTAAGGAAACTTCTAGTTTCCTTAGTCTGATTTGATTGTTTGATTTATTGAAATCCCAGGTACATGCAATGAATACAATAAAATAGATTAAAAACATGTGATAAACTTATCAATAACAAGGTACATATAAAATTCATGACAATGGAAAAAAATACAAAAAACCCATCCCAGCCCCTGGCGGATTCCCAATTAAGTGAACCAAATCACTTTCAGTGGGTCTCCGAAAACTGGGATGACACAAAAAAGGGACACTACAAGGACGCATAAACAAAATTACGTAAATTACGAGCAAAGGCAGACATACTAAAAACAATTTCCCTGCAGATGTCACTAGGTATCGTGGACCATAATCTTGGGAAGGCCACAAACAGCGAGTGATGGAAGGCGTTAGTACGACTTCTAAATAAATGACGGAAATCGGTGTTGGTGGCTTGTCTCGAAGAGCTGTATTAAGTTTGATAAAATTACTCCAATTAATGTCATACTTGCTCTAGAGACAACCAGCTACAAATATGATCCGCAAATATTCAAAACGACAAGTAACTGATGGCATATCAAGAGTCTGCAGCCTGTTTATGTAAGGAAGCCTAGAATACCAAGGACCAGGAAAACAATAACGGGTGAATCTTTTTTGAACCCCTTCCAATTTTTGTTTATGAATACTCTTGTAAGGTGCCCAGACAGGGGCACAATACTCTAGAATAGGTCTGATCAAGGCGAAATAAAGCTTTTTCAAGGTATTCGGATCATTAGACCCTAAGCTAGTCTACGAATAAACCAAGCAAGCGATGGTTACTAGTAACTCATCAATATGGGGACCCCAGTCTAGATTAGATGAAATAGTCACCCCAAGGTGTTTATGGGTGGTGGGACGGTGTCCAGAGGAGTTTCATTCATATAGTAAGTGATTGAAACGTGGTTGCGCGATCTGGTAACATGCACAACAACACATTTAGGTCGTTCAAGGGAAGTTTGTTGTGTGAGCTCCACTCCCATTAATAGCATCAAGATCTTCCTGCAATTTGGTCGCTCCTCATCCCGAAGATAAAATAGGTCTATAAAGAACAGTATCGTCAGCGTACTGCGGAGCGATGAAGAAACATGATGAGGAAGATCGAGAACATGAATGTTAAAAAGCATGGGGCCTAATATAGACCCCTGTGGGAAACTGATTTGACAAAAGAACCAATCAGAATATTGACCACCATATTGGACTCTTTGCATTCTCCCATATAGGTAAGAAGTGAACCAAAATTAAGCATCTGTCCACATATACCATAGCCATGGAGCTTATCCAGAAGAATACTGCGGCTGACCTTATCGAACGCTTTAGACCAGTCCAGGAACACAGCATCAATTCTGGGAGGAGAGGAAGTCCAATGATGAAACATGGTAGCCAACTGAGTGACACAAGACCTGCCAGGACAGAACCCATGCTGGCCATCAGCAACCAAGTCATGCATCCTCATATGGAATTGCAAACGTCTAGAGACAATCCTCTCTAAAACTATGCTAATGGTTGAACACAAAGAAACCGGCCTGTAGTTCCCAAAGTTATCTTAAACACCTTTTTGGTAGATGGGAACGACGTTGACCTGTTTCCAGGCGTCAGGAAAGACGCCCGTCTTCACGGAAGTTGAAGATACAAGCATTGTGTTCCCAATAGCTGGTGAGGCTAACTTGAGCATCCTGGCACTGAGCATCTGGACCCGGTGACTTAGAGATATCAAGCGTGTTAAATATCGGGAACGTCATCCTCATTTTGTGCTCAAGCATTAAAAAAGGCAAAAAACACCAGGGTACGATGTTCATCAAATCTAGGAAAATATTGGAATCAAAAACAGACTGATCAACAGTGAAGTTGGTTTTGAAACTTTTGAAGCAAACATTTTGGGTCCATGTCATTAGGGTCGTGATGGTGACACCATTATTGTTAAAAGAAGATACTGGTGGAGCAGCCTTTCCGTGACTTCACAAAGGACCAAAACATTTTTAGATTTTTACGCAACTCGTCAGCTAAGGTTTTAACATATCTGGCGTATGATTTGTTAACCTCATACTTAACTTTTCTAAAGTCTTTATACTTAGTCCATTTCGTATCAGAGTTAGTTGATTGGCAGCCCTGATAATCTCGTTTTTTTCTGACCAACCTAATAATTTCATTTGCAATCCACGGAGGTCGTCGCTTCTTTTTAGTTTTGCTATCGATAGGTCCTCAAAATTGCCAGAAAAGATCTTTGAAACTGTTCCAAGAAATTAACATCAGTGGAGTCATGAAGCATAAGGATCCCAGGGGTATCATAAGAGCCTGAATAAATCGTGTCAACATTGAGGCGTGATATAAGACAACCGGGCGGCTATCAGAAGCGTGGACTACTAAATCTAAGTTTAAGTGATACAATAACATGATCTCCCTTTCCAAGAGCTGGTAATGGATGCATGATCGGATGATTTCAGGTGTTTTATATACACTTAGCAATTTTAGATCCTTGAATTATTTATCAAATAATGATTATCTTGTAATAAAATCAACCGCTTGATGAAAATTGAGAATATCATGTTAACTTCTTCCTAGGTTTTTTAAAGAGTGCTTTGGTAAGCTCTTTACATGTTGAAATGCCAGTAAGAAGGAGAACTTTTGAATTTGTGGCTAATAGAGGCAGACTTTGGAATGGGATTCTTCCATCCATTATAAAGGTTGACCCCGATTTAGAACCAATAACAGCATCCAACCAAGATGTTACCTTGAATGAGTTTACATTGAACCTAGTTAGATCAAGCCGTCAACGCTCAGTCCTGTCCGAAAAAGAGGAAATAAGTTTGATTTATTCAATCAAAAATACCTCCCCTTTCTAGTACGATCTTTGCGTAAACGATTAAAGGAGAACCAATTATTTCCGCATCATGAATTGATGAATCGAGCCAAGTTTCTTGAATACAAGCTATAATCAAAATTTTCCTGCGCAAAAAAAGCATTAAATTCTTGAGTTTGATTTTGCAATAACTTTGCGCGTTAAAAGAAACGATGTGTAAAAAATCCGACCGTCTATGAAAAGTACTATTGCCAGTGCTGTATACAGATGAAACTCGTCAAGAGTCAATTCAAGAACCGTGGTAAATATGCAGCTAAACACCTCCATTGAGAGGGTACTTACTTTCAAAATTATCCCTGTAACCCTTCGCATTATGAGGTGCGTTTTGATTTGGAACATTAAAAATGCATTTCAGAATTAGTTTGATTCTTACTGATGGTTTCAGGCACAGTACAGGGGTTTGTAACCGGACCGGGGTTCCCTTCGATGTCATTTGCACATTAGAGACTTTTAGGTATTAACAGATGCACATGAGTTCTTATAATAACCGACAGGACACCCAAGGAAAGTGTGTCGGCTAGAATGCGATCTATTCTTAACAACTCTAGCCCTATGCGTGAAATACGTAGAGTCAGAGACATTTGCATATCTTGAATAATTTTGCTTTGACATTGAGATGTTGAATTGTTTTCCAATATCCAATTCAATAAAAAAGCGTACAACAACTAAGCCAAGGTGGGCAATCGATTTCCTTCTACCCATCATAATGTTGATCGTTTCACCACCAAAATCAATGGTCTTGGTACGTAATACTAAAAAGAGTTCACTCGATCCCAAAATGAAATATGAGAACTGGTGATGGTAGGAGCCTCTTCTGATCCCTGATACTAACAGGACAAGTAAAATAAAGAAAGATCATACCTCATACATCTGGATGATATCAGAGCTTTTTTATTTAGTTGTTTCCGAGCTGGCGATGATCTCTCTGCCCTCCCCTTCATACACAACCACTGTCACTAGTGCAAAATTCAGCTACTTCCACACAATGAATATACAGTGCTTGTCGTTTGTGAGAAAGAGCTTTCAAAATATCACTGACAGCGCCAAAAATTGCAGTAAATCTTGTAAACCATTGATCCTAGGTCTTTACAAGCACTTAGATTTGCAGACTGAAGAAGATGGTCCATCAAGCAGGATAAGATTTTTCAGACAAAAAACGGGACCCAATAAACCACACGCCACACACAGACCCACACACACACGCACACCCACGTGTCACTAGTCAACAGTTTAATAAGTTGTCAATCTCATTATTAATCATGTCCGCAAAGTAAACTTGATTTGTATTCAATTGGTCTTTATCTGGCCTGTAGTTTTATCAAGGCAATTACGGTAACTATGCATTGACATGAATGAATAATTCTAGAATAAAGGAAACTTGCTCACTTAAATAATAGAAAATTTAACTAATTGAACAATTCGGCTTTTTATACAACAAACCATTCCACTACATTTCAATAAACAACTTTATGATAAACTTCCACACCCCTGCCCTTGACTGTATTATTTGTATCTTCTTCAGTTACTTCATATTTTTCAATACCTAGACCCCATGCAATTGTAATAATAACTAAATAAATACGGTATTAGAAACACTGCTAATGTTTGGATTAAGGATTATTTTGTAAGGAGGAAGTATGACGCATTTGGTGTCAGGTTCGGTGTCCCAGAGGGATCAATCATGGGACCATTCTATTTCCTAAACCTTTAACACCGCTCAATCTAAACATAAAATCTCAAAAGTTGATTTGAGATGACCCTCAAAAGTTTCTTCCTACTATAAATAAAAATCATACTACAATCTTGGACGTAATTTTGACACACTTTTCTTACGTATGGTAAATGGCACCCTCTCCCCGGGAACAAAGTATAACTGAAAGCGCGTTATGCACCGAACATAACTCACATTGATCGGTATAAGCGGAGGTTTTAACGATAGCCAACCCTTCAATTCATACAAAAAGGTAAATTTCATACTCTTAACAATTGCCTAATTTATGCAAACTAAAAAATGATCACAGGTGTATCAACTAATTACGACCAAGATTGTAGAACAAAGGGCATAGACAAGACATCTTGTTAAAATTAAACTTAAAGGAAATAGTTCAAATAAGGATGCTAAAACCGAGATAAAGGTATGAACTTTTTATCAAAGTAGAGACAGATAAAATAGTAAAAATAACCGTCACCTGGTAAAAGATAATGATTAAACTGACACATAAATGATGCAAGTTGTAGTTTATAGACATCGTAAAATTTCAAGGTTTTAATGGCAATAAAAAGTGGATCTGCGTGAGCGAGCCAAAGAGAATTTGTTCATGTCCTAATAATCCTTTTGAAGTAGAAACATTGAATCGAAATAGGAATTATTCATATCTGCCCAAATTAAAGCAACCGTACGAAAGATACGGTAAGACAGGGGAATTGTAAAGTGCCTTATAGGCTAGCGGGCAGATCTCATAGCGTTTACAAAGGTGACGCACCCCTAACAAGAACATAATTTTGCTAAAATAAATTGTCTAAAATTATCAAAATCAGTTCTACGCATGTTCTAACTTCTAGTACGTGCACATTTTCTTGAAAACGAATTAAATGTCATCTCCTTTTTTCCCCCTGAATATCAGTGACCAAGGGATATACACCACGTTCCATTGTCTCCAGCAAATAATGGTGCTATTGATAAGTAAATCCGCCCGTTATGAATAGGACAACTGACTTCAGATTCTCTGGGACTGCAAAGCCATTGTTATTGTCCATGACGTTAAAAGCTTTTGAATTGTTTTCACCGCCCGATTTTGATTGAGCTACAGCCTCATTCACAAAGAAAATAAAACTCAAACTTATGCTGGGAGTTTAATAACTTTGATCAAAGTTTCAAGAAAATTTTGGGTCTTGGTGTGAAAATAAAGTATTAGTATTATCAGCAAATAGGACAAAATAAAGTTTATTTGACCATGGGCAGGTGAAATAAATGGGTCCAAGTATCATCTATAATTTTTGCTTGACGCAGTGGTTTTACTTCAAAGTTATGATAATTGGAAAACTAAGGGTGGCGGTATGACGACATCAATTAATTTTGTTGTTATTATATTTCACGCAGGTCGTGTCGATATGTTGGACACCGTATTCTTGAAGGTGTAACAAAAAACAAATCTATTTTATGTTCAGCAAGCAAAACAATATAAATGTATGGCAAGTACTAGAGTGTTCAGTTAGGCGTTTTAGGCTTAAACTTTCTTCTTTTTAAAGCTGTATACTTAAAGATGTTAAATATTTTTTACTGAAGTAATTTATTCAGACAATCAAGATTAATTTGAGGGCTGCGGTGCTGCGGTACCCCTACAAATTAAATTAGTACATTTGTTTATATAACTTTCGTTTTTATGTTTATTTATCGTGTAATGATATTGTTGATGATAGATCAGCCCAGTGGCGTAGCTAGGATTTTCATATGGGGGGCAGTGTCGCTTCTCAACCGACAGGAAAGGGTGGGGTCCAGGGGCGAAGCCACGGTGGGGGTTGAGGGGGCTAAGGCCCCTGAATTTTGGGTTTATATGCTTTAAATGTCTTCTGAGGGCTACCTCTTGCACGATTGTGTAAAATTACTTGTCGCACGCTTAAAATCAAACTTTAAACCTATACTTTGGCCGGCCGCCCAATCCGGCCTGCAAGTACCTTGACCTGAATTCTTCAGTGAACCGACCCCCACCCCCCCCACTTAAACCCAACAACCCCAAACACCCCCACCCCCCCCGGCTACGCCACTGGATCACAAACCATGTCCATTACAATTAAGTGTTTAATACGCGATAGTTTCAAATTCAATGAATCACATTTCATTATGAAATAATATAACATATTATTTCGCGGTATTTCGATCCCCTTTGTCAAAACAAACATTTTTCCTTCTAAGTTATCACATCTGTTATGATGTCTCGTATCTCACAGGTCCAAAATACCCTTTAAATACAACGAAATGAGCCTCTTGCACAAATGATCTAAATTTTTATATACTAAACTGTTATAATGATTTTTTAATTTTTTACAAAATGGTTAAGAATTTGGTATGTCAAAACACAATTACAATATTCAATGATAATACACACAGATTTTTAATCTTAGTCTTACTGGTTCATTTATGTCCCCAACCAAGGTAGTGTTGCAGTTCACATGATATGTCCTCACAGCGAGATCAATTACAGCATGCAATGAAGCTATAAAATCCACGGCATATTCCATGGAAATCTTCTCAGTCCTGATAATAACTTTTGGTCCAGGCCGTTCAAGACGACAAGGTTGAATAAGTTCCTCAACGACACTAATATTACACAGTGTAATCATCCACGACAGTGATCACCCCACGATTTCAACTATCTGTCCACACTTTGGAATCCTATTTTGATGCCAAACCCTTTTGGCTTCAAAGACGACATTAGAATAATTATAGCAGTTTCGCTCACGTGGAATTTAAAATATATAAATCCTGGCACTATTACTGTACAGGTCCCTGCCACTCATTGCAGATTCACAACTAGCTATAACCTAATACTGTATAGCTCCTGGTTACTACTGCTGGCACGTCTCTCCATTGAGCAGTATTTAACATCTCACGCAGCAAGCATTCTCCATCTCTAATAATAATCAATACAGCATAAATATAATTTGCCCGGCCATTGGATTTCGCATAAAATTACTCATCTGCATTACCACATCTTACATAAATAACATGGGAAACACCCAAATTTTGCATCCTGTTTTGATCTCAATGCCTAAGTTGACTCATTTTCCTAAATTTAGCATTCCGGGAATCCCGCTCATCTCTTGTGCCCAATCTCTACCTTGATGTAAATACAGGTGCATTATCAGTTTTGCACAAACATCACTAGGTGGAAATTCCACCTCTCTCTTTTTCATCATAAACAAAGTACCTTTCCCGTTAGAAATATTTTCTCAAATAAAAGTGGAAATACAATAATATTTTAAAACCACAATGGAGGCTATATAACACATCGTATACTCTTTCTTATGCACCCTATATTTAACCAATTACTTCTCAATTGGATTTCGTACACTTTCAGCTTTCATAAAATGTATAGTTTACCAGGGACAGTTTATTATTCCGAAGGATCTTTATTCCGAATGCCCGTTCTCAGAATTTAGAACTAGGCGCATTATTCCGAAGGACCGTTCTTCCGAATTTATAACTATCGGGGGCGTTTATTCCGAAGGACCGTTATTCCGAACTTAGCCATAGGTGCGTTATTCCGAATTAAGCAGCAAGATCTTTAAATCCTAAGGACCAGACATTTTGTTTATTCCGAAGGATTTTTATTCCGAAGGACCGTTATTCCGAAATTTATAGCCTATGGTTGCGTGTTATTCCGAAGGACCGTTATTGCAAACTTAGCCATAGGTGCGTTATTCCGAATTAAGCAGTCAAGATCTTTAATCCGAAGGACCGTTATTCTGAAGGACCTTTATTCCGAAAGACCGTTATCCCGATTTAGAGCAATAGGGTAGGTTTTGGGGTTAGGGTTTAGGGTTGGTTAGGGTTAACGGGTTTAGACCTATTTGTAACTTCTGATAAACGTCCTTCGGATTAACGGTCCTTCAGAATAATGCACCTAGTGATGATTTCGGAATAACGCACCTAGTGGTGAATTCGTGCTCACGGTCCTTCGGAATGAGACCCTTCGGAATAACGACTGTAACCGTTTTACCCTGTCTTGGGAATATCAATATGAAAGTCACATGTGCTATTTAAAGTCACAGATTCAAATACCATTGTGTCACTCTCTCAGTTTAAAAATGCGGCATCGTATCAACAAATGAGATGATATTTTACTGTTTCCCTGTTAAGTCTGACTCAGAGATTTCTGAATAATTTTTTTAATATATTAATTAAAAATCTCACTAGAACTAAGGATAGTCGCCTAGAATGCTCACTTCCAAAGTTTGAGATGAATCGGAGTTTTCGTTTTGATGCAGTAAACATTTTGTGTACATAACAGTGCCATAGGATACTGTGATATAAACAACCATTTCCCGGATCCGGAATTTTTAAACAAAGATGTGATTTTCTATATGAAGGACTTCGATTTGGCTTAGCCTTTCACACAGTGATTAGTATATGGACAAGCACTTATGTACTGCAAAAAACAAATTTTTGTTGAAAATTGAGGGCGCCCTCACATGAAATCTCTGAGTCCGGCCTTTAATTTCCCTTGTCATTTTCGGCTCTTTCTTGGCGACATTGATGTCGGAATCCCACATTTTTTTGTACAAAAGAAACCAGTAAATTTAGAAGGTAGTGTGGTGTTTCAGTGAGTGATATCGAATTAAGAAGAAATACGTACAATTTTTCCATTTTGTCTGTTGGTTACGGCAAGGGTAACCCACTATGCATGGAGGACCGTGCACCCTAAGCAACATTTATTATGTATTTTTATTGGATTGCACTTGCGATAGTTTTTAAGAATTTCAGTGACAAAAATCCATAATCATAAAAGCAATTGCTTTTTATATTGAATCTTGACATATGTTCACAACATTTGGGTAGGCCTACTAAATAAACGGTGTTAATCATGGATGCAATGGCACTGGCTCCTGACTGGTCAGGTTAGGCTTTAGAGGGCTTTCATGGCCGTCTCTAAATTACAAACTACGGAATATTGCTCGCATAGAGGTATCTTGATGAGTATTCCTGTCATCATATCGTCCGGGCATTAATCAACATCACGCCCTTGACTATGGGCACCTCGCTGCTTTTTTGTATCACAGACTTTTCAGATGAAACAACTTCAGCGTATTCAGAATAATGCTGCACGTCTGGTCTGTTGGCGCCAAAAGGCGTGATCACATACTCCCTACCTGGCCAGGCTTCATTGGCTTCCTGTTGAAAAACGGTATCCATTTTAAATTACTTTTTTTCATTTAACTCTTGCATATGAGGGTCTGCTCCAGAGTATCTTTTACATGATAATTGATTTGTATAACAATCAGACGACCAATCACCATAATCTCCGTTCTTTTTCTGATTGTACTCGTTTACATTTCGGCAAAAACCAACAGAGTCCTTGGGGACAACGCCTTCTCTGTGGCAGGGCCCCGGGCTTTGGTAATTGGAACCTCTCCCAATTTTTGTAAGAAGAAAAAAAAAAAAGCACCATCTCTCGTTGTCTTTAAACAGAGGTTAAAAAACTTACCTGTTCTCTTAATGGTCATGTTCATTCACACATTTCAAATTGCTTCTGTTGTCTTACTTTCATGCCTTTGGGCATTAGTTGGTATTGCGCCTTGAACTGTGTAATGGCGCGTTTATAAATCTTATTATGTATGTATGTATGTAAAATCAAATGTGGTACATTAAGAAACGGAACACATCTATGATTTGCTGGTTGGCCCATATATAGGCGCCAATTGCTAATATAACGATAAAGATCTAAAACATCTAAAGAGGCAAAAAGATGATAGATGTCCATTCTCACAAATATTCTTTAACTTTCCGCATCAGGGTTGGTATTTTGGTTACATTGGGCCCTATGAGTAACATACAGAACAGGGCGCTTGTAGATAACCATTTTGAGATATGGTATTACTAGCGCACCTAATGAAAAACTTTTGTCAAGTTTTAATAGCTCTACTTATCAAAGTTCTACGGTTCATAAATGAATGACCCAATATTATATGCTCTCAAATTGACATAGATTTTGGTCAAAACTAGAAGCACTGGGTGGTCTTTTTTACCAATTACAACAATTTAAGGGCAATGAATTATGTCCCAAAAGGTTTGTAGTATGAGTTCACAGAAAAGCAAAATATATCATTCATAGAGCCAATAATGAGGTTTTCATTGAAAAAAAAAACAGTGGATTTTATTACGTTAATCCAATTCGCGTCTATGGGTGTCAACCATCAATCACATATTCTCCATTTAATTAATTGTACCACATCTGATTTTAGTACCCAAACCCAAATTTTTTTGAAGGACTAGTCACATAACAGAACATGCATGGTGGAATTTCTAAAAGAGTCAATACCCGAACTCCCCCCTCGAGCCTACACTATATATTAATTTTGTGGTGTGAGATTGCTAACTAACTATTTTTATTTTGCAAAAATGCGTGCCATTTTACGTTTTAAAATCAACAGCTTCCAGCAAAGCCTTTTGGAGTAGTTCGGCCTCTTATTAGAAGGTAAATGAGAGAGCTATTTTTTGATAGGATATGGAGCTAGTATTAGTAAATGAGTAATCATAGAACACATTTTATAAATGGTAACATTTTTATAACATATGTCCAAAATGCATATTTTGGATGATTTTTATTTAAAACTTTTTATTTTCACCAAATGTATCATTTATTTTACCTACTTTCTAACCCAAAACCAATAAAAGGGCTCTGTATGTCTTTGTTCATTTTCTAGGTTTCCTAGAACCATTTAATGAAATCAGCATAAGTATTTAGCCGCACCAATCATTATGCAAATAGATCAGCGTCTTGGCTCTAATTGTTTTTTGTCGTTCAAAATGTTTTGCCATGTATATCAACACCCCATATACCGTTAAAATGGCCAATTTTCACTTTCCTGGGCAAACCTTTATCCTAGTTGTTAAGAATTCTTATTGAGAACCTGTCGTGGATATCTTGTACCTTCCATATCATTTCTACTACTTACCTCTCTTTCACAACTTGATTTGTTCCTCCGCCCTTAAATTTAGATTGTTCTATTCCGTGGTCCTGTTTGTAACTCACCTTAAAGCAATATTAGCACAGTTTTTTTGAAGGGCGCCCCCAATTTTTAAAAAATTTGGAGATGTTTACACGGTTGCATTGGTAACTGGCTACGTAAACTATACCTGTGAATTGATAAGCTCGAAAATGTCTATGTGTTCACAAACGAAGGAATTTTGTACTAGAATAATTATTAGCGGGGATATATTCAACGGCTGCTGGAACGGCCCTTCCAATGTGAATAGCCGGGAAATAGCGCCTGTACGTGTCTACGCTCATCAATTATGTTTTAATAGTTCGGAGTCAAGTTAGAGGTTATTTTCTCGATGTTGCACTATTCATCATGGACGACATAAACGTAGCATTTCCGCTCTGCCGTTAAGTCCAATCTGGGATCCCATAATTCTAATTACAAAATCGCTTATTTGTGATAAATACGCATTTTTTAGCATTGCCTCGTTCGCAGATATAGTTTCCTAGACAATTTTGAAAATTGGGGCGCTCTTCACAAAATGTGGCCAATATTGCTTTAAATCCATTTTTTTCTCTTACAGAAAAAAATGCATGAATTCCAACAGGTTAGCCTACACAAACTGTAACTGCTGGTGATGGACAAATGACACCTTAACCCCTACCTCCACCGCCTACCCCCACCGCCACTCACTGAATTGGCTCAATATTCTATTGAATTCTATCGGCACCGGAATAATGACCCTTCTGAATAATGCGGAGACCCCTTATTTTCGACTACCTTTGGGTAACTTTTCAATTCTGAACTTGTACTACAGACAATGTACCATCCTGTCGCTCACGATATTTTAACTCTAGTGATGATCAGTTAATCCACTGCTTACTATTGGTATTAGTTAGTAATTTAATTTTCTGTTACTTTTACTTATATTTCAATGAATAATTATCTTTGAATGCCAAAGCTAGTTGTTTATTTGTATACCATCATGTGATTTTATATTTTGCAAATTTATGTAACAAGTGCATTGGTGTGAGACGCTTTGCGCGTTTGTGGCCTCCTCTACTATTATTTCGGTGTTATTATATTCGTATGTTGTTTATGGAATGGATATAAACTGACTTAGTTTCACCTTGGATTTCTCCCATATCCATGACATTGCCTATATATAGTAATGTGATAACGTAAACGTGATAGCGAGTATTATATCACGATTGTAGCGATTTGAGCCATGGTACTTTTTACTACACATGGCTTGAATAACCCGTGGTATCAATGATATAGGCCCAAACAATATTGACTGCCTAAAGTTGTGCAATAGTAAAAATATATCATTCGGTGCGGTCACATTTTGACTGTCCCCCATTGAAATAGAAAAGTCAAAATTTGAACGTCATGATATATTTTTTTACGAATCACACTCTTGGTCATTCAATATTTGTATACTAATCACACTCTTGGGATCAATATTGTATACGCGCTGGAAGAAAACAACGCCAATATGGCGAATATATTTCGTCTAGGCTTGTCGTAAGTAGGAGGGTCGTGGATTGCCAAATTGTGTGACACGTCTTTAATAGCGTAAAAATCTCTATCCTCATCTTAGCGGCGCTGTTCTGCGCTGTTCACGCTCCATGAGAAAAACGTGTTCACACATTTGGCAGTCATCTTTGTGTGGGTTTCATTCTGCATCGCCACTACTGCGTATTTATCGGCATTTTGTATGCCAACTTGTTTGACAAGGTAACCAGGTTAACACAGGCAAGCATAAAGCTTTCCACAGTTAACAAAGGTAAGCAGATAAGCTTTCCACGTAAATTAATTTCAGTATTTGTTTAAAACAGTTATATCGAACAGGGTAACGCAGTAATTTTAGACGCAAATGTGCAGGCGCGGAGTTCCGGGGCTGTGCGAGGCCCGCCCCCCCCCCCCCCGATATTGGCGAGTCATCTTGGTGGTATGTTCAATTCTGCTGCCACTACTGGCGTATTTTCAAAAAGTCATTTTGTATGCAAAATGTTTGAAAGTTACAAAGGTAAGCAGAAAGCTTTCCACGGTAAATTATCTTCGTATTTGTTTAAAAAAAGTTATATCCAACAAGGTGTAAAGGCAGTAATTTTGGAGGCACTGCGCAGGCGCGGATCCGGGGCTGTGCCGAAGGTACACTCCCAACCCCCCAACCCACGATTTTTTCCCCACGCCAATTTTTTTTTGGAAGGAAAGGAATGCTTTTTCTGAGCCTATCGTTTAAAGCCACTATCAGCGATTTCTTCACAATGTAAACAAATCAGCCATTTTTTGCATCAAGTCCATTTTTAGCACTGTTGTTATGGAAATAGTTGTAGTAAAGACCCCGTAAGTGTCTAAGCATAACACGCCGTATCTGTAATGATATTAGAGTTTTAGGCTTTGTGTACTGATAAAGTCGGGATCGACTTTTTTAAGCCCAGAAATAGTCGTAAATGGCATCTTCAAGACCTCAAGTGTTGTTTTTCACAAGAAAAGAATATAATGTGATGATATGACTAACACTAGCAATTAAGAGACAAAAGGGGCATTTTGAATTTTGAAAAAAAAATTATGATAGTGGCTTTAAGTTCTGTCGACCGGCAATCACATTTGCAATTGTAATTTTACGACGCGACGGCTTCTCGATCATTTTTGTTAGGATTCTAGGTATCTTTCTACATATTGAACGTGCACTTTGCTTGACACTTCTAGTCTTCGCATAGGCTTCACACGTGCTGGGCGTGGAAAATGTTTACTTCCACTGGTATCATACTATAATTTGGCTAATGTGTTGTAGGTGTGGTATGTTCGTATAAGGCTCCGGCAGTTCGATCCATATTGCGCCAAAATTCACGTGAAAGGTGAGTGAAGGATACCGGGAAGGGTTAGCGCATATATTTGGACGAAATCCGTTCAGAAATGGACTGAATAAACAACGAAAAGGTGCATCGGTTGCTATGATAAACTACCATTTGTTTCTACGCGTTACTAAGCGGCTCGTATGCGTGTGCGTTGCGACCGGGTGGTACCGAGTGGCAAACATTGGTTTGTACGCGTTACTAAAGCGGCGCGTATGCGTGGAGCTTTGCGACGGTGAGTTACGCGTGCCAACGGCGATTACGCGTAAGACGCTTATATGCGGTACGCAAATAACTTACAGGCTCTATGTGCAAACGGTGTGGGGACGAAGAAATGTATGTTTTTCGCTTTGATTGTCGTCTGTATGGATACTATACGGGTTACACCCCACCGCCCACAGGGTTGAAAAAAAAAATATTCGGCCAAAAAAAAATATACGGGTGAAATATTGACGTGATTAATATTAGAAAATAGGAACTTATATAGGCTAGCTACAGGATATGCAACAAACTACGATGAATAAAATAAATTACGGACTACGGCTGTTGTGACGGGGGGAGGGGCATCTACATGGGCTGAGAACTTTATATATTGGAGTTTGAGGAGTTATGAGAAAAATATGTGGAAACCGGGAAACTACAGCTTACCCCACGGGGAGTAGGCCTACTTTGATTTCAAAAAAAGGACCCAACGAGAAACTATACGGGATTAAAGATTGAAGTTTTATTATTTAAAAAAATACGAGAAAAAAATAAAGTTATACGGGATTAAATATTCAGTGGACGTTCCTTAGAAATTCGCGTAACTATGTAGGTCGGGAATTGAGTTTAAAATGGTAAAATACAAAATCACGTGTAAAAGGTGCGTGAGGATACCGTACGGGTTAGCGCAAATATTTGGCGATAATACGTTCAGAAATGACTGAATAATCAACGGAAAATGTACTCGGTTGCCATATGATAAATTACCATTGTTTGTACGCGTACTAAGCGGCGAGTAGGCGTGGTGCTTTGCGTCGTGTGGTTATGCGTGACAAAGGGCGATGTACGCGGAAGGAACGCTATATGCGGTACGGAATGACAGGCTCTTACAGTGCAAACGGTGATGTGGGGAAAGAAGAAATGGTTAAAGAACCACGCCATGTGATTTCGCTTTGGGTGTCGTATATACCCCACGGAGTTTTGAGAAGAAAAAATTAAAAACCCAAAACCACCCAAAAAACAAAATATACGCGAACAATTACGGGATGAAATATTGATCATATTAATATTAAGCGGGCTAGCGCGTAGGGTGCTTGCCTCTGGCGCACAAACCTTTACCATCAAAAATTCCCGGGTTCGAATCCCGGTGGGGTCGTGGCACTTGCTGGGATTTATTCGGGTAATACCAATTCTGGATTTGATCTGTATCCCAGCTATGATTAATACAGAATTACCGCTCTCCTCATGGTCACTTGGAATGAAGGCAAATGGATCATGAACGATCCCGTCCTTCGGAGGGGGACGTTAAGCCGTCGGTCCGGTACAGAGAGTCAAACTGTAATGTACATCGCAGATCAGTGTGAATAGCGTAGGGTGTAACCCCTGACTGTCCCAATCAGCCCCAGCCTCACAAATAAGCGGGCCATGTTAGAAGCGTCCGATCATGGATACACGCTGCCAGGGATAAGCACACTAGCTGAACAAATACTGACACCACCACAAAGCCCAACCAATGACTTATGGATACGAGCAAACAAAACAACAAACAAAAAACAACTATTTAGAAATAGGTCTAAGCTCTAGGATATGCTGCAAACTTCGAGGACTAAAAAAATACGAATACGGGATGCTGGACGGGAGGGGGGTCATAAACTATAGGATGGCGAGAACTTTATAGGGGAGTTTGAGGAGTTATGAGAAAACTATGTGGAAAAGACGGGACTACGTGTTATCCCACGGGGAGACTTTTACAAATATTATTCAGAATTGTTGTGAATAATGTTTTTGTTAGTATATACCGATAATTCAAGCCATGGAGTAGAATTTGCCAAAAAGAAGAATAACCATTCAATTGAAACTATCAGTAATTCTGAGTGTCCATGCTTGTACATACACATATACATACACACATATATACCCTACACAACATACACAGACACACCTAGATATACCTACATACCAACATACATTCCGCGCCACACCACCCCCCACACAATGCAAACGCAAAAAATCTTTGGATGTAATTTTTCAGCTCTGTCTCTTTGAAATCACACAGACACACACCATACACACAACACATACACACACAATAATATAACAAGTATACATACACACCTCCCACACACCACGCGCGCTCGCACCAACACGACAATGAGCAAACGCACAAAAGCTGTAGTGTAGTTTGTCATCGTGGAAAGGACATCGCGGATAAGGAATGAATGACGGCCCTCTATAGTTTTCATTAGAACGGATGAACTTGAAACGTTTTGCATAATAAAGCGACATGCTCAAAGTTTACGTTTTTGCTGGTTTCAAAAATCCCCCACTTTACATAATTCCCCAAAATCGGTTTTATGTGAAATTTAGAAGACAGGCTTCATGGGTAATTGAAATGTCCATATTGAAGCCTTTCACCCCAAAACCCACAAGGCCGCGCTTGGCAAGGATGTGCGCTATATTATTTAGCAACATATATGTGGTGGAATTTGGTTCTGGGGGGTGGAAGGTGGAATGGAAAGAACCTCATTGTGCCTTTTTGTTTTCTGTGGGACCGGAACACTAAATTGAATTGCCCAAACAACAACAACAAACTTTTTACATTCAAACCATAACCATATCACATATGGAGGGGCAGCTAATCTCAAAGGGCCTGTTCAGTAGCCTTGGATTGAGCACATGTTAACAACAGCTGACCATGCACTTCCGGGGTATCATAAATCAACTAAAATACAGGGTATTTATTTGCTCAATACAAGGTGAATGAAAGCTATGAACTGCGCCATGGGATTGTAATTTTTTATTAGCTTCAATATTGTAGTTAACTTGCTTCATGATAGGCATAAATAGCCGGTCATGGGCATTGTGTTGTATTCCAGAGTTCAGCTTATACGGTTATATACTCCCAATCTAAGCAGCATAAGCTATATAGGTACTTGGGTATTGTTATAAAGGGCTGCCTCATGTGAGCCTCTCTTTGTAGCTTATGAAGGACAAAAGGTCTATGCGGTCACTAACAGCTCCATGACAAAGCGCAGCTATGCAACATCCTTCCTTTTCTTCATATCAGTACAATGGTCAGTGAAATGGAGGCATGCTCTTTGCTTGGCTTTTTCCAGAGAGCAGCCCCTGAAGTTTCTCATACTTTTCTCATTTTTTCTTGTACAAGTGTATTTTGGGTGGGGATAAAAAACACCTTGCGTACATGATAAGTAGTTGTCAAACACCAACTTTCAATTGAATAGTGAAATATAACTATTATGATTATAGAGGGCCTCCTTCTCCTCTTAACCGGGCGATGCTTTGAACCCAAGAGTGAAATCACTTTGGGAAAAATCTTAACAGAAAACACTGGTTTGATCATCTCACCACCAAACTTAGCTCTCTGTGCATGCTTAACCTTCTTCTTAGAGTTTGCTTATACATTTGAATAGTCCCCAACTGCATAGTATGCAACAGGTAACACTAATATTGAATAAGTTGATCAGGAAATTGCTAGGTAATTATTAAATATGCATGTACATGATGCTGTCACTTTGCCAGTACATAACCAGGCAAGTAACATTTCGCACCAGTGTGGTTGGAAATTGTGCATTTCTAATAGTATGTTGCTTCCTAGGCAATTTCCCATCAATTTTTGCTCATAGTTAGTGACCACTATTAATTAAGCAAAGCATTGAGATCACTGTAATCATGCATAAGACTTTCTATAATGATTCTCTCATAAATTTCTCAGGTATTTAAAGCACCATCAGTGATTTGAAAAATAGTTGAAATTTGCATGAATAGCTCAAAGTGAAGGATAAGAGTCTGTAGAATTCTCATAGTTACCTTTTTCCAGCTGTCGAATTGAAAGAAAAGGAAGAAAAGGCAGGGTTCCAAGATACGATCCCCATTCAATTACGTGTTGTAGTACGTGTCCGTTCGGCCAGTAATGACTAAAATTTCCGATTCTGTCCTTATAGGCTGCTTCTGGTCTTATCATGGCAGGGTATGTTTAGGATACCTGCTACTTGTTACGTACATGCGAAAATTGATTTTGATGATTTTTTCGATTGCTGATTAGAAATCACATTGATGGTCTTTAAGGGTTTTTCTTTTTGGTTTGCTTTGCTTTCATAGTTTCGGACCGGATGTAATTGTGGGTTATGGGCAGCTTAATTGTGTGTCCATAATCAAGGTAGTCGCACAATAATCCAGCAAGTTTCTGAATGAGGTGTAAACAAGCTAATGGGAATAGGAAATTTGATAAGCTTTGTAAACCACGCCAAAACATGTTTTACATTGTAAGGAGTTACCAGTAGTAAACAAGTACACTTGAATTTGTACACAAACATAACTTTAAATCCATGGGTATTGTCCTCATGCACGGATACAAAAACCTCCCCAAATTTTTTAGCTTTGTTTTATATTATATTTGTTTTCCTGTTAAAAGGGTGTTATCATAAACAGGCGTGTTTTTTGTGGTCGAGCGTATGTCCACAGGTCATTTGCACTTCCTTTCTCATGTGGATCCAAGAACCTCACAAAGATTGGTCTTTGGTGGATCTGACCACCTCCCTTCACATGTACACCACCAGAATAGCTTGGTTTACAAAAAAATGTTAGAGTATGCATGCATTTTGATAAAATTTACATTCACTTATAAAACACGGAGGCTAGTTAATCATGGCTAACTCAAATGAGATCAACATGCAACATGATCATTTGTAGTGTACATTTATTTATAAACCACCATGTCAAAGCTAAAAAGCCCAAACCGGAACTTGTATGAAAAAAGGAACAGTTTAAACAATAGATGTGTTTTTTAACAGCTTAACAAGAGGGTTAGTAAAACAAGGAGGTGTAGTTTAAAACAGGTTTGGATTACATATTATAATCTTGCTCCCGCTAGTTGGAGTAAACGGGAGCGATCACTGAAAAAATGAAGCGATCACTGAAGAAGGGACAAACTATGGCGAAGACCACCGCACCAGACCCTGACCCTGGAAACTTTTAGGACTCCCCCGTGTCGCAAATTTGTATTCTAACAAAATTTTTAAGATCTCAAAGTCCCGTACCTATCATACCCCATAGCTATGTAGTTTACCGATTTTAAGGACTCGTTAACTGAATATTTAATCCGTAAAACTGTCCGTATATTTTTTTCTCGTATTGTATTTAAAATAATAAAAACTTCAATAGTTAATCCCGTCTAGTAATTTCCGTTTACTTTTTTTCACAAATGTAGTTTTTCTCAAAGGTACGCCGTGGGGTAAGCCGTAGTTCCGTATTTTCCAACAGATTTTTCTCTAACTCCTCAAACTCCATATAACGGTCTCGCCACCCGGCAGATGCCCTCCACCCCCGTCACAGCATCCCCTAATCCTTTTTTATTCCTTGTAGTTTGCAGCATTCCTATTCTTCGGCCTATATAGTTTAGATTTTTCTACATATTAAAAATATTCATCCGTAATTTTCCGTATATTTTAATTTTTTTCTTCTGAAAACTCCGTGCAGGATAACACGTAGTATCCGTACATACGACAATCAAAGCGAAATTAACTGACGTGTCTTGACGATTTCTTTTTCCCCACAACCGTTTGCACTATAAGAAGCCTGTTCTTTGCGTACCGCATACAGCGCCTTACGCGTAATCGCCCATTGCCACGAGTATCCACCCGTCGCCAAACGCACAAAGAGTACGCGCTGCTTAGTAAAGCGTACAAACAAATGGTAATTTACAGTTAGTAACCGACCATATTTTCGCAAATTTTTCAGCAATTGCTGAACGGATTTCGTCCAAAATAAGCCGAGAATCCGTCCGGTATCCTTACGCACCTTTCACGTTTGTTTGGCGCAATATGGATCAAAATTGACGGAGCCTTTGGTGCACAAACAAACAGACCATACATACATACTATACATACTCCAAAACATTCGGCAAATTATAGATGATAACAACAGAAATGTATCTGAAGGAATCATTGGATTAAAACCAAATTAAATAATAGTGTTGATGCATCTTTGAAACATGATCTGATTTGTTGTTTGTAAGAAGTGTGGAATTCAGGGATTTGATCATAATTGTAGTCATGTCTTGTAATAAAGCACATTGGTAAGTATGATTATGTAAAAGACGAAGCTTGAAATACATAAAAGTAATAGTGACGTGAGATCTGTCATATGATAAGATAGTTCAAGGTGCATCCGCTGAAATCTTTCATGTCATACATATGAGCCATTACCGTCAGCATCGAAGATCCTTATATCAGTACGCAGTGACGCTCTGGACCACTTCTGCTCCCCGACGTTGTAGATAGACGTATGCGTTGACTTTATGCATACTGTCATTACAACCGCCGCCCTCGGCGCGATACTCTGTCTTCCAGATCTGCTCCCCCCATAACAGTGTGACAAAAAGTTGAAGCCGCTCCCCCTTGGAAAATAAATCAAAGTGTGAAGCCTGGACTAACAAATTCGCAGATGATAGTGAACCGTGCCTTTGTTTTTGTAAACGAGATGAAGTCGTGGGACATTCCTGACTGATAAACTAATGGCCCAGGTGAAGAAAGGTGGAAGAAAGGTGATGATGACGTGAGAGAGGGGGGTCCACGCCTTCAAAGTGACGCCCATGCATAATGATTGTATGTTATGTGTGGATACTAAGGGCTAACACCACGGAGTGTGAGAAGAAAAAAAAATATGGAAAATGTACTAGGATGAAATATTGACGTTTTAATATTTAGAAATAAGCAATATAAGTCTAACACAGCTGCATTATATGCTGACAAAACTACGATGAATAAAAAAATAAGTTGAAGTTGGTGGAGGTGCTCTAATTTAAGGTTTTAAGTGAGTGAAATAATGGCAAAGTGCGAGTTCTGGGGGGTGCGTTTGTGATAGTGACGATGGCCCCCATTTCGTGTGGGGTGTAGTTTGGTGAGTGTGAATGACTTAGTTTGGAGGCCCACATGATGTTACAGTAGCTAAGATATGCGGAGAACTAGTGTGTTTGTAAAGTGAGTTTAAGGTGTAGTCTGGAAGGTGGTTTTTAACTATGTAGATTACAATTGCCGTGAGACGCTTGTTAGTGACAGAGGTGAAGTGTTCATTCATGTTAGTAAAAGTACTCCCACGGGGGAGTTACTTTTGAGAGAAAAAAAAAAGGCCACGGAACACTGATAAGGGTTTAAATATTGAAGTAGTTATAGTTTTATTATTTAAACAAAATACGAGAAAAAATAAAATAGACGGAAAATTATAGGGGATTAAATATTTCAGTGACGCTTTCCTTAGAAATCGCGTAGACTACCATGAGCTATAGGATATGATAGGCCACGGGAAATTTGAGTGTTTAAACAAGTACAAAATGTTGCGACTCGGGGGGTTCTAAATTTCAGACGGGGGTGACGAGTTGGTTGCCGGTGGGGTCTCGCCATCTAGTGTGTCACTTGCTTCAGTGATCGCTTCAGTTTCAGTATGCTCCGTTCACTACCCCAACTAGCGGGAGCCCGCGCAACGCGCGGGCCTCCCGCTATTTTTTTTTAAAAACCTATATCCTGATCATTTAGTGTCCTGAAACAATTAACTCTTGGGAAAAAGCGTGATTGTCATGAAAAAATGCAGACTTGCCGTGCGAAGCGCGGACGGAGGAAAGGGGAAGAGGAACCCCCTCTTAGCACAGCTGGTAGGTATATAGGTGTCGGAAAACCTCGATCCTGGAGCGATCACAGGGAGCGGAGGGAGGGATGGAGAGAGAGGAGAGTACAGAACAGAGAGAGAGAGAGGGAGGGATGGGAGGGAGGGGAGGAGGGGAGGAAGGAAGGAAGGAAGGAAGGAAGAAGGAAAGGAAGGAAGGAAGAACGAAGGAAGGAAGGAAAGGAAGGGAAGGAAGAAGGAAGGAAGGAAGGGAAGGACAAAGAAGAAAGGCAGATGGGACTAAAGGAGTGACATATTAGAGGAGGGAAGAAAGAACGGGACATGATGAAAAAAGAAGAGGAGGGAGAAAAAAGAAAGACAAGTAAAGAGAGGGGAGAAGGAAGGACTAAAAGAGAAAGGAAGGAAGACCGGGATGGGGAGGGTAAAATGACAAATTAGAAGATTAAGAAAAAAACACCAAAATTCAAGAAAAAAAAAAGTGGCCGTTGGATGAGCATACAGCAGAGTTATAGGGGACCTGCATTGATGAGTCCTTCATCATTCTCAATTTGAAGGCAGAGAGGGAGCGGAGAAGATTAGAGTCCTTGGAAAGAAGATAAGATTCCAGAGCAAGGGTCCTTGGGATATAGAAGTGTTGTGCAAGGACTCGTATAGCAGTAAGAATAGACCGTCAGCACAGAAGGTTTTGCGTTAACGAACGAGGATACCAATAGCTGAATACGGGAAAACTCAGAGGAAAAATATACTTTGAAAAAAAAAGAAAGTCTGTCGGAGATCCGTTGTTGCGTGTAGCCCCAGGAGAGGGGGTACAGATTATATGGGAGGGTCAAATATTGAACTCGCTCTACATTAATGAAATATAGCGCAAATGGTTCCTGTATTCTTTATGGGGCGGCCGGGGGGGGTGGGGGTTTGGGGTTACCAGGAGTAAAAAAGCTAATTGGGTCACAGTGTGTCGTGGTGTTTCTTCCAAGATATTTGGAAAATAGGATAACGGTCATTTGTTTATCCCCTGGGGGTTTTGACCGGAAAAAAATGTTTTGAGCTGATTTTTGCACCTGATAAGCAGAATGCATTCTACAACATATCCAAAATCACCATAAATCCCCCTTGGGGAAAAATGTATCCAAGATGGCCGCCAAACAAATTAGCTACTATCTCAGCTTTTAACGTAGATGTTGATGATTTTAGGGTTTTTGATATGTTTTGGGGTCAAAGAAATCCAATAGTACAAATCTAAATCACTGATGACTTTCTCCGCCAAAAAATCCAATTATTAATTATTATATATTGCTTTTTTTAAGTTTTTTATTATTTTGAAATGTTTTTGAGTTCAAAGAATTCACAGTTTTTGTTTAATTCTAAATAAGTGATGTTTTCCTAATCATACATCCAAAATGGCTGCCCAATTTCAAGTTCAAGTGAACACTTTATTCTCCAAAAATGGAATTAGCACATGAGAGACTCAAGACAATATATAAAACAATACAAACACGTAATTTAAGCATTTGTCAAAAGATACAAAATATATAATTTTCTGCAAAAGACTGACTACATGCAAAAGTGAAATTAGAGACCAAAGACGAAATGACGAACATGTGTGAAAATATAGTTAATTTTGTTTTTTTTTTATGGGGATCACGTGTTTAATATAATTGCCAAAGACAAATGTTTTTATAACAAACGCACGTTTCCGTTTTCTTGGGACGAAAAACAACTTTAGGAGATATGAAATATAATGAAAAATGTTTTAAACTAACTGGGAAAACCTATACATTGGTAAGCATTCCAACTATGCAAAAACCGGGGTTCGACAAAAATTGGGCGCGCTTCTTTCTGGAAATCTCCTCATGTCTCTTTAAGGCAGAATTGGAACGCCTTGAAAGTGAAGGTGTACTTTAGAAAGTTTCAGAACCTACAGATTGGTGTTCATAGTCCTTAAGTCATCCGGAAATTTTAGCCAAATTGGTATCCTGAAAGGGGACAAAACGATACTTATTATTCAGCCTCAGTACACTATCCTCTACACAAAAATGCATGATAGCATTTCTGGAATGGTAGCTATTACCAGGTAGGGGACAATAAAGGATTACACAGGGGTCAACATTTTAAAATGATCCGGTCATGTTGAAAAGTATGCCACATCATTTGTCCAACCATAAGGATTCCAGAAAGGTATAGTTTGTACTATCTACAACCCAAAGTTTTGGAGTTAAGGTTAAAAACAGCAAAAACAGGTCAAAAGGTTAAATTTCAGTTGTACAGGGGTAAAATGTTAAAGTTGCGCCGATTTGGATGCAAAATGGTGCAAATTTTTGGTGGAGGTCATTATTTCAAACAAAACCTAAACCAAATATATTTGTTTCTTTTTGATACCGTTAATCATACCTGTAAGCATTATAAGGTGAAACACTTACAAATTTCAAATTGTGTCTATCAATTTGCAATTGTTTCTATCAAATTTGCATGAAAACGTGTTTTCGAAAGCGATCATTGCAAGGGTTCTGCGCTTCGCGCCGGAGGGTGGGAACCCCACGCCGCTTACGCGGCGCCATGGCTGCCATTTCTATTTTCAGTTGGTCTCCCTCACTTGAGAGGGGCTGGATCTGCCCCTGTCGCTTACTATGTACATGGTTTCTGTTGAAAGGTAAACATTTTTGTAAAATTAAAAACAATTCGGGCTTGCTGCGCTCACCGGGTATACCCATTCGAGACAAATTTACAATGCCCCCCTCCCCCCACGATTGAGTAGCGATTGACGCCCCTGAATTTGACTATGACAAGTCATACTAGTATGGCGCCAATGAAAATAGATCTTAAAATGCTCCAGCGCTTGCAAAAATTATAGCTGCAGCTTGGTGTTCGCATGCGATCGTGACAAGAGAAATTCCTCAACAAACTTTTGATCACTCTTAATTGGTTGCAGATCAGCACCATTGACTGATGGTCTAAATTTTGTATAATGGGGATAGTAATTCTATGGTACAAGACGAAGGCTACGGTCTTCTTTTGATGTTACACGGTTTGTATGTTGTTTCCTTTGTATCAAGCGTAGATTTGGAGACGGGTCATTTAAGTAATTGGTCCTAGGCTATAGAACAAGCTTCCTGTTGGTATTAGAGAGGCACCTTCACCATGTCTTTAAAAGTTTTAAAATTTGTTAGTTTGTCATGTTGTATATTGATTCGTTATTTTAAAAAAGTCATGGTCCGATCGCTATATGGCCTCGTCCCCAGAAGCCCCAGCTTTAACGGAACGTGGTCAACCATTTTGCGAAATCAGAATGAAAAGCTACTAGTTTTCTCATTAACCATGTGAAATCTTAGGGCCAAAGGATTGTTTGGTGTGGAAGTTATGAGAGGATAAATGTACCCCATTTTGTTCGACCACATATTACATTATACACAGTTAACTCTATGGGGATTTACAAAATCACCGTTTTTAGCGCTCACATTTGAAACAGATTAAAAATATCGGCGCGCACGAAATTTAACAGATGGGGTTTTGGGAGAAGGCCAATCTATTAAGATGAAACTTCATATCCTTAAAATCGGGCCATCCCCTTAGGTTATTTGTTGTGTAAGGCGCTGTATTCTATGTATAGAGCGCATATAATAATGCCATAAAATTATTATTTGACTCAGCTAAAATTCATCTGCCGGCTTATCACAGGACGTCTTCGTTCAACTCCAGCAGAGAATTCGAGAACTTATACATCGAGCATACATCATGCTCCACCAGACATCCGGGGAAAGTGTAGCGACACCATACTAGAACGTAGCGGCCATGTATCTAATGTGATGTACCCTGCAGAGGCAGGGACCTGGTTTTAACGACCTTCAATACTAAAGAGAGTGTTTTAAGCAAGGCGCACCCCTTGAGGCAGTCTCTAAGGAGTTTAAGAGAGTCGTCTTGTAGAAAGAAAGAAAGACTAGTAAACATTCAAGTTTGTGGAAATATCCTGGTGAGCATCTTCTACCTTGAGCTGGCTCCTCATATGGGCAGATTGGCGGTGTCTCAACAGATGAGAAACCGGAATCGGCCGATCTATCTAAGGTGTCCCTGCAAAAATTAGGATACCTGGCCTGGAAGCAGATCAGGATACTATTTGTGGTTGTGGAACAGTACCGCAGACAATGTGATCCAGGACAATTACCTTTAACACATTTGCACCCAATTGGGTGACTTTTCTATTTTTTTTAAAAATTTAGAATACACCAGATTATTCTCAAAACGGGCCCTCAAATTTTATGCTGCTGATAATGTCACACACGTGTTATGTATTTTACTTTTACAATTGGGGTATAATAAGAAGTGAGATTTAATTGATTAGCATAAAGTAAGTTTAAATTTTCTGTTCTAACAATTGATCATTATAATATCGCCCCCAATTTTGACCAAATCGTGCAAACACTAAGTATACAGGGTGGTCAAAAAAAGTTGACACTGATTGGGGCCGCAATTTGAATTTGTAAAAATATATATATCTAACATATGGTGGTATCTGCGGAAAGCTATTTCATTAGCTTTAATTTTCTGCAAAGATCTTTCCAAACGGTTAAATTATAGGCCGAGCTAACCGTCTTTCCAATCAAGAATCTGCAATGAATAAATAGCCTGATTTCTTTCTGGAAACTGATTTCCTTCGCTGAAACGCTGGATTCAATTGAATCCGTGGACATAGCAGAAACCCGACTATGCTTCAAAACGACTAGCCCGGTCTATAACCAACCGATGTGAATGATGCTTTGCAGTAAAGTAAACGATAATGAAACCCCTTTCAGATGATACCAAATATGTTAGATGTTGTTACTTAGAAAGTCAAAAATGGAGGACCAATCAGGGTGCAAGTTTTGACTCACCGTCGGATACAGCACATCATACTTTTTCACTCTAGGTCCAGATTGAGGAGTCGAGCTGCCCTTTATTAAAACCCTGTATGGGAATATGTACCAATTTTATTAAGATATAATTTATAAAATTTAATGTGATCCACATGACCATTGTAATTTCGCGTAATTGTGTGTATTACGAAAAGTTCGGAGATTTTACTGTACAAAATGATGTTCCGAGTTACCGTAAACAAACAATAGCATCAAAATGGGAAAGAAGTCAGTCAAAATATTTTGCAAAAGAGGGAAAAATAAAGGTTTCCACTAATACCCAAAACGCAGGTGCATAGTAGGAAAAAAGGGGGTCGAGGCTGAGGATAGGGTGGGTGCGCCTTTAAAATGCAAAATCTATTACACTACAACTTCGGCTTTTCAAATTTCTGTATCAAGACATCCACTCAAAATGAAACCATACCCTCGACAATATGCATGAATTGACACGAAAACAAACCAGACTTAAAATGAGCACCAAAGGTTACGTTGTGAAGCCAGTGTGTTTTAAATTTGACCAAGTCGGGTTTTTTTCAGATTTTCATTTTTATCAATCCTGTCACGGTTTCTTGAATGCCTATATATTGATGATGATGATGATGATGATGATGATGATGATGATGATGATGATGGTGATGATGATGATGGTGATGATAATGATGGTGATGATGATGATGGTGGTGATGATGATGATTTGTTTTTTATATATATATATATATATATATTTCTAGGTCCACTTGGAGGAGCACTGAGTAAACGTCTTTCACCCCGTTTCACTGTGATGACCTTCAGCCTCCTATTTACAATCGGACTCGTTGCTGTATCTCTAGCACCTTCATTAGCTATACTTACACTAGCATTACTTTTATCAGGTAAGGCTATTACATTCAATCACTTTGGGGTTGGTACATTTACTGCACCCACTTTGTCTCCTCCCAGTCGAATTCAGCAGCCTTGACGGAATAAAGTGATACTCTACTTTATTCCGTCAAGGCTGCTGAATTCAACTGGGAGCAGACAAAGTGGGGTCACAAAATGTACCAACCCATCACTTTGCCAAACTTAAAAAAAGGAAAGATATACAAACCCTTTGCAAAGGAAGTAAACATTTTAAAAATCATTACATAGTAATATAAGAAACGATTAGTAAAGTTAATATAACGGTTCTGAGGTTTACATTTCCTTTCCAAAAGGTTTCGCTGCTGGAACAGAAGCAGTTGTAGTGGGAGAACTCGCAAGGTACTTCGATAAATACTACGACGTCTCTATCGCCATTGCACAGGCAGGTCTATCCGTTGGTGTTATGGTACTACCTCTCCTGACACAATTTTTCCTCGATGTGTATGGATGGCGAGGGGCCATGATGTTACTCGGAGGATTGTGTTTTCATCTTGTTGCGTTTGGGGCGCTACACAATCCGTTTACGGTTAACACAAAATTTGAATCCCAGAATAATACAATAAATACATCTAATGTAAATTGTGGACTAATACAAACACATGGACAATGTTTAAATAAAATTATTTATTATCTGGACTTATCTTTGTTTAGTAATATTGATTTCGTATCAATGGTAGTCTACAATTTTGGAAATGGTTATTGTTTGAACGGCTGGATGATATACCTGGTTCCGCATGGCCTAGATGTAGGGCTTCATCCATACAAAGCGTCATCTCTTGCAACTATTGGTGGGATTGGCAATCTTTTAGGAAGCTTTGCCTACCCTCTTGTGAAAACGAAGATCTCCAGCAAGCAAGTTTTGTATCTTGCAACAGTTATGGGTTCCTTGGCGCTAGCAGTAGACACGATTGTGTCAGTTGTCCCTTCCTTCGTTGGATTATTGGTGACATCGGGTATATTTGGTTTTGGAAGAGGAATGGCTACTCTCAGTGTGTTTAAGATGGTTAGAGATACCGTCGAGGACGATAAAATGACTAACGCTGTAATTTGGTTAACAGTCGCAGACAGTTTGGGTTCAATGTTAAGCGGATTCCTATCAGGTACGTATGAGTTACCGATAATATTAATTAGACCGTTGGCTGAAAGCTTGGCTGAAAGCAGAATTTATATTTGATGCAGTAGTATGACCAGAACAGCAGCGAATTACCTAAATCGAACTAAAAACAAAATGCGCCAGATATCTACGAGGTTTGGAAAGTTAGGCTGAAATTACTACTGTCATGAACAATAAACCATGATCAAGATCGATTCATATGAAAAAACATAGAAGGATTTGTCCAATCTTTATCTTCCGACCATCAGCTGGTTTTCTCTGACAAAAAGTTGAATTAAGAATTTGAATTTGCCGAAAATGGCAATCTGGGTAAACATTTTTGTAGTTTGTGATGTGCGTTTAAGCGTGTGTTTTTGTTTTTTATGAAGTTTTTGAATAGTTTGTTTGTGAATTTGTCCATTTGCTTGGTGTTTTTATTGTGATCCCATTTCATACGTGCTGCCCTTTGGCGTGTACAGTTCGTGAATATTATATTTTCGTGCTTAGGCTATTTATTAAAGATTGGTATAATTATGTTTTCATAGCCAATTTCAAACTTTTATCAGCGAAATAAATATATCTGCATTCAATTTCACTCGATTTCGACACCCAGCACCAATCTTGGTTTCCTTTTCTCGCTACAAGCCTTCAATTTCGTTTTTGTCCATTCAAATACATATGTTTTCTGTTTAACAATGGCGCTTTGATTTTGGAGAAATGCGCAATCAATGAAGTTACGATGACCTTACGATACGGCTTGAATTAGATTTTCTGTTTCATTGTTGGTCAATCAAATTAACAATTTCCAATTCAATTTCATTTTACATACAGACCATATGGTTTATCCTGTTTTCTATTTTTAGAATTTTCTACCATGTCTGTAGTTAATTGGTATAGCAAAATATGATCATGGGAACATGACTACAGGGGAAACGGGACGGGCCTATGGATTAATTGAAACTGTCAAACATTAAATTTTATTGTTAAACTAATCATTGCATCTTTAAGCAAGCTAAAAATTTGATTTGGGATTAAAAATGATGGGCCTTTCCGAAACTTTGCCAAACGGACTGCACATTTCTTACTTTGTTAACGGGTTGGCGAAACTAAATTCTTGAACAGGGCCGCAATTCCGATCTTCGCGCGAAGTTGATTGCACCAGTTTTCAAAGCAGCTGCGTATAATACGCAAAATAGAATACACATCAGTGGCGGATTTAAGAGTCAGCAGTGTCAGCAGCTACTGACAGGCCTCCTAAAATATTACTCTCAAGCCCCCCCCCCCCAATTAAAAAAAGAAAATCACCGCCACAGTGGTTTTTTTATCCTCCCAAGATTTATAGGGGCACAGTGTCCTTTGACAGCAACATGCATGGGCCCATGTAGAACACTGGGTACCACACATTTTTTCTACCAAAATCAAAACTGTGCATCAAATTGCACAATTTTAACACCAGATTTTCAAAATGTCTTCACTTCGGTGGGGGCGCTTCCCTCCTCAGGCACCCCATAGTCGCGACATAGTTGCGATGCTAAAGGGCCCCATACCCACCTTAGGCGTCTGACAGGGCCCTTTTCCTTAAATCCGTCATGTCCGCCCACATTGAGTGACATTGATCGCCAATTCACTAATTTGAAATACGCGTGTAACTCATTGAATTTCGTGCGAAAACAAAAGCTTACATTACTAAATCGAATGAAGAAAATTTGAAACTGGTTGTAGGAAAACCTGGAGTCACTGGCTGGTATTCACAAAAGCGGGTTAACTTTAATCCAGGGTTAAACAGGGTTTAACCCACGATCATGGGTTAAATTTGTGTTATCCTCTATGGGATATTTAAAGACACTATCAGTGATTTGCTAAATCAGCAAATCGAAAAATCATCAAAAATCAGATTTTTGCATGTATGTAAGAAGTACAGGTATCCTAACATACCCTGCAAATGATAAGACCAGAAGCAACCTAATAAGGACAGAATCAGAGATTTTAGTCATTACTGTCCGAACGGACACTTACTACAACACGTAATTGAATGGAGAATCGTATCTTGGAACACTGCCGTTTTCTTCCTTTTCTGTCAATTCTACAGCTGGAAAAGGTAACTTATGAGGATTCCACAGACTTATCCTTCACTTTGAAGCTATTCCTGCAAATTTCAAATATTTTTCAAATCACTGATAGTGTCTTTAACCCAGGGTTAAAATTAACACTGGGTTAAAGTTAACCCGCTTTTGTGAATACCGGCCACTGTGTTGAAGTTTCTTGAAGTTTTACTTTGGAACCTTTGGGGCTATTACCCATTAACATGCAGGGAAAATACTGACATTGGATTTTTTTTAAACCCCCGATGGTATAGATTGTGCAATTTCTTCACTTTGTGTCCATATGTTGGTTCGTTGAGCAACTGGAAACCTACTTGCGTCGTTTCTTATCTTGAGCCACTCTGGTGGGCCTCCCTCTCACCTTCACAGTTTATTTTGGATCTTAAAATCCAAATAAAAGGCAAGCAGTTACAGTCCAATACCAGCTAATGATCCGAATTAAAGGAGAGAGACCATCATCATAATTTATGAACAAAATGTTCTCATCCGTTCCTGGGGCATCGTTTGCTGTGGATAATGACTTCACATTGAGAAATCCGTCAAAAGGAAACTTTGAAAACTAAAATTGGAGAGCGGAGCAGAAAAAGACAGGGAAAATGTGAATATATTCTGCGACTGTATTATGGTTTTAAAACAAAAAATATATATTTAGACATCGCTCATCTGTAATCAATTCTAAATACGTTAGTTCTCCGGTATTTTGGATTACACTTTTGGTACTCGGTAACTTATTCTTTTGGTTATGGTTACGTGGTGCGAAGCGTCCAAACCTGTGTGGCTGGAGCTGCTTTTTGTTTCGAAATTTGCGTCTTTGGCACGAAGATGTTTTTTACCAATTTTATGGTCAAGGCTTTTGGGCAAAACTAAGTGTTAGAGTTGTAATAATAAAATTATTATAATAAAATTTATTCTCGACCTGAGATCTGAGGAACAGTCATGAAATCAGTCACTCTGCTGGGGCTCAGTCCATAGGATTATAAAAAAATTTGCACTTTGTAATAGAAATATAACACTGTGGCACATCACCTTAATATAGACATACGATAAATGACTATTTCAAAACGGGACCCCCAGCTTGTATTTGACCGGTGGCTGGCCGTAGTTACTCAACATTTAGAATTGTGGCCTTCTCCGCAAGTCAAGGCCCTCATAATCGGTATAACTGATAGGAGCTTAATCGTTATTGTCTTACTTATGTTTCAGGGTCAAGGCAGAGGGTGTTTTGAATCAATCCCGGAATGCATTGCAATGTGCGCCTATACCGTACTTCACTAAACACATGTCAGTAACTTTTAGGGATCAAAATGTGCCAAAAGTTTAAAAACCACAAGACATTTCATATCATGCAAAAAATTCCCCTAAGTACTACCGCTTTGTGGGCTTAAAATGAGCTTAAAGTCAGGATTTTTGTTTAAGGAATCGGATTTTTTTGTGATCACATGACCCTATTGAGGTGAAATTTCCTCAAACTGGTGCATTGTGGGATTGACCTCAAAACACCCTCTGGGTCAAGGTATCCACATAATGATTCGGTCTGTTTACCAATATGCGCCATTCCCGCAAACACTGATAGTTTTGGTATAGCATAAAATAATTATCTCCGGTTGATTTGTGTTTCTTCTATGTCTTCAGCTTATGAATTAAAGCATATATGATCAAAAGACCAATCAACAGCTATTGTTATTAAAAAAGACATTAAAATTACATGAAAGAGTACCAGATTTGGGGACCACAGTGGAAGGACTTCAAATGCCATCACTGTCCTCGATTCCCCCCCCACCCAACAATTTTCTGTCAGCCTTAACTGATCGCAACGGCTGCAAATGAACATGGGTCAACAATGGCATTGAGCCACTCCTCCACTGTAGTAGCTTGTAGTCTTCAATTCATTATTGCGCTGAATTACATTGTAGATATCTATACTACTAAAAATGGACTTGTCTGTCTGCGAGTCCGTCTGTCCGGCTATCGTTTCGTTATGATTTTCCATAGGGGGGGCTATGGGCTGATATTGGCATGAAGATAGGGGAAGACAGTCTGACCTTTGTTGGCAGGGTTTCAGATTGACCAAAAGGTTAAAGGTCATCTAGAAATGCTCTATGACCACCAACTTAGTCAAAGGACCGCTAACCCTGAGGCACACAACAAATCATAGGTCACGGTCATACCCATAGGCCCAAGATATACACAGTGTCGATGAAATAGTTACTAATAGGGTTGAAAATCTGGTGGTCAAGAAGTTATTTTCAATCCCCACAGACTCAATTTTCAGCTTGCTGTAGGTCAGTGAAATCATTAATTAGCATTAATAGTATAGAGGACAAGGAGGTTAATTCACTTAGAAAAGGCAGAGAAATTGGAAACATTCCACCAACACAGAGAGTACAAGCCCATCATCTGTTGTGAGTAGCCTTGGTGTGATTTGGGGACCGATAATAGGTGGTGAGTCAACAAAAAATTGACCGCTGATGGTGTCCGCCATTGCAATTTTACATAATATATATCTAACATATGTGGTATCTGCGAAAGCTTACTTTCATGTTGCATCGTTGTGCATTTGTTGCAAAGATAATCAATGGCGGTTAAGTATCGGCCGAGCGAAAGTCTTCGACATCAAGAATCTGCAGTGAATAAGATAGCCTGATTTTCTTCTGGACACGGATTTCCTTCGCTGAACGCCGTTCATTCAATGTGATCCGTGGACAGAGCAGAAACCGACACTTTGATTCAAACGACTGTAGCTCGGTCTATACCTAACCGATGTAATAATCTTTGCAGTAGTAAATTGAAGATAATGAACCAAGCTTTCTGATGATATCAAATTGTTAGATATATATTACTTAAAAATTCAAATGGCGGACGGACACAATCCAGGGTCAAGGTTTTTTTTACTCACCCTGTATATGCTCCAGGACCAAATTGTGTGGGAGCATAAATAATTTGGAGAAATAATAGTCAAATTTTAATGAACATGCTTCGCGCTCAGAAGCATATGACACAAATATGATCTGGAGCAGCATTTAGCAGAATATTTCTCCACTGCTCATGAGAATCTATTACTATATGTTCCTGGAGCATGTGAATTAAAATCTACTCCCGGCATATGTGTCATATGCTCCTAGAGTATTGATGCATTCAAATATACTCAGGAGCACATTAAATATGCTCCCGTTACAATATTTGCGAAAATATTTCTCCATATTATTATGCTCCGAGGGCATAGTCAAATATGCTTCTGGAGTATATTTGACTTAGCATATTTTTTCCGGATTAATTAGGTCCAGGAATATATGCTCCAGGACCTATGTGGTGGAATTATGTTCCAGAGATATCGGGCCAAGAAACGCTTTTAAAACTGTGATTATTACGTGGCAGTTCGTGTATGGTGGTAAAAAAAATAGCAGCAGAGTTGCTAAGCCAGAAGAAGTTTGGTTTTCAAACGTCCAAAGCACAGTGATGATGAAATGGATGAGTCTTCCGCATTAGCCCACCCAATCTGTGAAAGTTACTCAGGTACACCTGAGCAAATTGGCTACAGAAGATTTTTTTTTTTGCTGTAAGTAGCTAGTAAAGATCTCCCAAACAACATATCAAAAAGGTAGAAAAAGGGGAGCCTGGCAGAATGCCTAATTGCATTTTTCGGTGGACGTATATACGGCCCATATTTCGACAAAGGTATATACCTCATAAATGCATGTTTAGGGAGATTTCGATTTCCGTTTGTATTTGCATGGTTATGCCTGAAAGATGTGTAGCACTTGCAAATGATATGTGGAAAATGATGGTCATTGTTCAAGATGGCCGAAGTTTTCCCGCCAAAATTCATTTTGCATTCTAGATGATTTGTCAGACTACAATCGGGATGGGGAGATCTTTATTTAGCAAATTATTATCAGAGAGTATTAATTCAAACCCATTGGGTGAACTAGTGCTGGGGGGCGGGGCACCCCCTGTGTGAATCGATGGGCATATGTGCCGCGGCCAGGTGAAAAATAGGGTCCTTTCAGATAAAATGTAGCAAAAATACGTGGTCATTCGGTACACAAGCTGAATAAAAATGGGGTCATCCAGTACGAAATTTTAAGAAGGGCACCACTGAGGTTAAAACGTGAAGTTAAAATAGGAAGTGCCTCTTTTTTCACAGTTAAATTTGCCATGAAATTATAAAATTGCTGCCATGAAATTATAAAATTGTTAAAATATGCACGTAGGCCGCGCAAAATTTTGAATTTGAGTGCTCAAATTCTTTAAAAAAGTGGATAATTTTATGCAAACTTGTGAAAAAAAGTGGATAGCAGGAAGTAAGAAAATGGTGTTCATTAAGTATGTGAACATTTTAAAAGGGGGTTATTAGATAATAGCCTGGGTAATAGATAGGACATCAGCACAAAAAGGGGTTCAAGCATTCTAAACGTCACCAAAGTCAGCATCTCACAGACCTTCACTACGCAGCTCTAACAGGGGATGTGATATGTGCTGCACAAGATCTACTACAAAGCATCATTTGAGACTGCGTCGGCCGACATCGAAATGTCAAAGAGATGGAATGGAATACATGACCGTCAATGAGGAAGAGAATCATCAACCTATCTGCACCAGACACGGTACCCAACTCAAAGAGGTGAGACTTCAAATACCTCGGATCCTATGTTGCGACAGCAATAAAGACTCAAGAGTTAAAGTGCCGTGGCCCAATCGCTAATAGCAATCTTCCCATAATCCCAAATTTTACCGGAAGTGGTCACCATAATTAAGGCCAAAGGATGTATGGTTTGGAAGTTATGAGCGAAAATGTACCCTATTTTGGTCGACCGATATTATTCTTATAGTCTATAGGGCTAAGAACATGAAAACGGGTTGAAATATCGGCGCAAAACTTTACAGATGGGGTTTGGGGTGAAGATCATTCTATCAAGATGAAAACTTTATATACTTAAATCGGGTCGTCCCCTTTTAATATGTTGTATAATAACCAAAATATAGGAAACTAGAATTTCGCGGTTCTCGGCTTTCGCGCTCGCTATATTCAAAGAATATAAGCTGTGGGCCGCCCCATGACCTTTGACCCTGGCACGTGACCTTTGATCTCATCAACATATGAGGGATCGCATGGTGCACCTATGACAAAAGTTTGGTTCCAATTGAACTTGAAGTTTTCAATTTAGATCAATTTTACATTTTTAGCCCATTTTTCAACTTGACCTCACATGACCTTTCAACATGACCTTTGACCTCATCAACATATGAGGGATCCCATTGTGCACCTATGAGAGAAGTTTGGTTCCAATTGAAGTTAAACTTTTCAATTGAGGTCAATTTAAAAAAAAATTAACAATTTGTGACACACACATACATTCACACACACAAATACACATACACACGCACAACGGATTTGCTAAGTGGTCCTGCCAGCTATAGCTGGCGGCCCACAAAAATGGCACATAGGTTTTATGCAAATTAGCATGTCTTGCAATAATTCCCTTTTTCTACCTTTTTGATATGTTGTTTGGAAGGGTTTGTACAGCAAGTTACAGCAAGAAAACCTTCTGTAGTAATTTTGTCTAGGTCACACCGTAGATTGAGTGCACTACATGTCGTGCAATCATCGATTATAGATCGATGTAGATTGTATATAAAAAGGTAAGGATGTCAATTGAATGTTATCATTTTTAATCTAAAATTCGTCATTTGTGGGCACATTAATTTGTCATCGAAACATGCACAGCTGTATTCTATATTACCATAATGACGGTTTTACAACGGTGCAAGGTTATTTTTTTTTTATCAAAATTTCATATAAACACAAGGCCACAAACTTCAATGGATACGTTATGCATTGTGAAAGCCACTGAAGCATAATCATCAAATATCTCCTTACCAATTTGAGTTTAATCGGTCTCAGCGTTTGGATTGCGGAGCAAAATATGTTCTAAATTAGGCCCATATGACAGTGTGTGTAAATACACCTGGTGCACCACATTTGGCTCATAAAAAAAAAAAAAAAAAAAACATCAAACGGAACATTTTCTGTGCCTTTAAAGCAATAACACATTGTTTGAAGAGCGCCCCAATTTTCCAATATTTTGAGACTTTTGCATTGGTAATTGAATAGTGAACATGCCTGGAAGGGTCAGAGCTCAAATTTGTAATTAGAATAATATCGGAGATCTCCATAATAATTCAACGGCTGCTGGAAACGTCCTTTCAATATGAAATCAGCTGGAAAATCGCGCCATGTACTCTACGCTCAGCCATTAGTTGTTGCATCGGTTCAGACAAGTCAACTTGTGGTTCGAGGTCATTTCGTGAGGTGGCACTATTTCATCATGGACGGACATAATTTGGCGGTATCCAGATCCGCCATTAAATCAGGGTCCCGCTAATAATAACAAAATCGCTTCTTTTATGTTATGACAAATACGCATTGTTTTAGTCTTGTCTTCGTAGGTATATAGTTAAAAAGACGATTGCCATTCACAACTGTGCAAAAATCCCAAATTTTTGCATTAGGTGGCGCATTATTGCTTTATTTAATGTCAATGATTAATTAGACAAATATGACCTTTCTTTTGATAACAAAATCGCAGGTTAATGGAGGAAGGTGGGAGGACGAGGTTGTCGATCGGGTTATCCGCTTTTAAGGGAGGGATTGAGCACATTGCTGGCCGAGAAGAAGCTACTCTCTACCAACATGACGAGTTATTTATAATTATTTATATTTCTCTCAGCTCACGAAATTCGCGCACATCCCTACTGATCCAGTACAAATGTATTCTTGCGTCTTATTGCCTCAAATACAAAAAAAAAAAGGTTACATAAAGAAGTTTTAGTTCGTCAAGTGAGTGCAACAAAGTCGTAACTGACATTTTAGGCGACTTTTTATTTAGGCCTCCTATGAAAAAGTACACATAATTTGATATACATTTCAAGTTACAGTCTCAATTTATTGCAGCAGTTTTAAGTGCGAATTCGACCTATGGTAGGTACGACTTTGTATTGGCCCTCAAAATAAATTTCTGTTGATTCAAGGTCGTAATTGGTAGATACCACTTTGCTGCACTCAACGGGAAAACTAGTTACGTAGATAGTCATTTTATTTTTTGGTAAAGTGATGGTTTCAAAAAGTTGGTCAATCAAACATCTCCCAAAAAATCTTGTAAAAAGTACTTTTCATATTTAACCAAATTTATGCTACCTTAATACATATAAAATAGTAGTTACCACATTAGTCCTACACAACATCCCTCTCACTACTAATTATTTTACAAGAGTAAATGAATACGCATAAACTTTAACAAGATATTTCAAGTATAAGGCTCAATTTATTGCAGAGTTATTGGGCTAATTAGGCCGAATTAGGTGTAGATACGACTTTGTTGCACAACACGGAAAACTGGTTGTAGTTTTCCACTACTTTAAGGTTACTATTCAGTGATTTGGAAAATCGAAAAAAACAGTTTTTTGTCATTTATGTATACAGTATCCCACATACCTGGCAAATGATAGGACCGCAGCGACCTATAAGGACAAAATCGGAAATTTTTAGTCTTACTGTCCGTATGGCCCCTTACTACAAACACGTAATTGATAGACAATCGACTTTGATGGAACCCTGTCGTTTTTCTTCCCTTTTTGTCAATTCTTCCGTCTTGAAAAAGTACCTTATGACAATTCTATAGACTTATCCTCACTTTTAGCTATTCCTGCAAATTTCAATAAGGTTTGACTATTTCTGATAAATCACTGATAGTGTCTTTAATTAGATTGTAATATTTCCCCATAGCAGCTACCGCGACTCTCGCTTGGTCGACGAGTCAGCGAGGTAAGTGCCTTGTCCAAGTGACAATACTTGCCGCAGCGGGGCGCGAACCCATAACCTTCGGATCATGCGTCGGCCATCATATTTAGTAACCCAAATATCTGATTCCTCTCTGTGAAAAAATTGTAACGAATCCGTCTTCAACTGATTTGAGTAGGTAAAGGTGTCTAGATTTACCCAAAAAGATGCCGCCGTTGCAGGCTGGGTACTTAGATTTTTCAAAATGGCGTCAAAATGGCCGCCAAACTGTAAATTTATATAAAAGACATAAATTCATTCGAAAAAGGTGATACCGTTCCATACAATGTGATATATAATGCTAGGTCATTGCGAATACATACATGCCATTTCCATGCTGCTATTTTCCAATCCAAGATGGCGGCCAATATGGCTGCCGAATCCTTAGAACTTTATCAAAAATTAGATATAACTGCGAAAAAGAGAGCAACTGTCAAATAGGCATTAGTGATAGGCATTCTAGTAATTTCTATACGTGCATAGGCCCTCTTGAATGTTGGTACAAATTATCAGGGTGCGGGTAGGAACTTGAATTTTTCAAAATGCGTCCAAAATGGCCGCCGAACATGAATAAAATTCATAGAATAGGCATATCAGTTTTAAAAAGTGTTTACAGTTCCAACATAGTGTGATATATAGATATATATATCTCTAAATTACTAAAACCCACTTTTGCTCACTTTCAAATTTTGAGTCAAACCTTCCAAGCCTGCACCGTCAGTGGATTTCATCGCGGCAACCAACAATCCCTTTACCGCCATAACTTTCAGAAACCACAACTCTTAAGGAAATATGTCATGATTCTGAATATTTGGAAAATTTTGGTATTGGATGAAAGCTTAAGTAACGTAGATTACATATAAATCAAAATAAGTTGAAAATTGTCCACATTTGTTTAGTCATTTTGCCCTTTTAATTTCCCGCCAATAGCTCCTCGAAAACGATTCCGACAAATCCACATCGCAGGCAAATGGTGAACGTCAAGTGATGACCATCCATAATTGACGTCGTTGTGACCATCATATCGCAGTGTTCCACTCAATAATATGAAACCAACGAAATGAAACAAAAAAAATATGTCTTATGTAACTTTTTTTCTAATTTTATTATTACTTTCATTATCGCATCAATATTCCAGTGTCAGCAATAACAATTCGCGTCAACACGATGTTTTGGTCATCACTTTGACCGTCACGAGTTGGGCGCTTTTTGATCAATGAACCGTGGCGAAAAATCCGCCCGGTTTTCTTCGTATTTCAAAAAATCAAATTAAAAGCTCTATTTTGTAATTTTACATCAAATTGTATTATTTTTTCGTGAATTCGGGATGTATGTACATATATTTTTTATGAATGTACGTCCAAACTGAGCTTGGACAAAAATCTTGACATATTTCCTTTAATCTAAGCGGCCACTTCAGGTATATACAAGGAATCGGTACGCTCTGGACTTAGTCAATTTTTTACCCATGACTGAGCTCGTACATCTAGGGCGATTGCGCTAATTAACCAAGGACCGGGTCAGTTTGCGGTCTTTCCTCTTTTCGCCCGGCTACTCGCTGCCGTGGCCAAGAGGGGCGGCTTCTCACTGCCGTGGCCCGCGTGGTACCTTTTATGTTCTCGCAAATGGGCGCAACGTTCACGCGGTGGAAGACATCAAGGTGGTCCCACTAGTTTCAACGGCGAAAACGGGTCCGTCAAGTGCCAATGATCCCGAGAAGATCAGCCGTCGCTTTCGGCTCACCAAAAGCTCTAAGAAAGAGACTCACCTTGTCGGCCGCTCCGTCCGTAATTGTTGATTACAACCAGTACAGGAGCGGCGTTGACAAATGGCTGAACAGTTACGTGCATACAACTCCTGCTGGAGAAAGAGTCAGCACTGGTGAAGCAGTTTTCTTTACTTCTGGTCGATTCAGCCGGGTAATGCCCTGGATGTGTTACAATCGTGTCACAATGCGGCGGTACACCCGGCTGCCGATAAAATTGTTCGCCATTCGAGGATCATCCTCAAACTTTGCCGAGGAGCTGCATCCCGGTTTCGCGGCGGCCAGTTGCCCACATCGACCTGTAGTTAGGAACATGCCACCATAGGGCCGATCCGGATCTGGGTTGATATGAGAAGGGCATCCGGCACGCCTGTCGGAGATGCGTGCCTCCGACGACTGACGCCTTCAGGAAAGTTGAAGCGGACTAAGTTTCGGATGCAGAACGTGCGGTGTGCATCTCTGCGGGTGGAGTCTTTTTCGTCTACCTTGTGGCCTTTTGCAGCCTTGAATTTGAGGGCGACCCACCTTGCGGTCCAAACCGCGTGCATGTTTGCGCAACATTTTGTACGACTGACGGACGGCTTTTCCCGGTATGACAAATAAGCGATGCCGCTCTGGACTTAGTTCATTTTTTTAAATGTCTACATGCCGTGGCCCGGCTACGTGAATGCCGTGCGCCCGGCTACGTGACTTTTTCACCCCCCAAAACGAGTGTTGGACCGAAGACCAGACGCACACCAACCCCGCTAAGGGTTCCGGTTCAACAGGTTCGAGAAGTCTCAGTCAAGGTAGTGTAAGTTCAATTTTTGTTATGTTTTCGCATAACCTTTTTTGTCACGTGATTTTACGTTTCACCTGTTCAAAACAAGCTACCATCCCGATTGGTTTACGCAACATGCTTCGTGCAGTGATTCATGGCTCGGGAATGCTAGGGTATAAAAAGGAGGAGCGATCGCAACGATTCGGTATAAGTCAGAGACACGTTGCATGGAGAATTAGATATCTCAAGCTTACTCAACTGACTTTCCGAGGCCGCGCCACAGAAGGACGCAGCTGTCCTCTGTACGGTTTGGAAAGAAGAAGCGGGGAGGGGAGGACGAGAGAAAGGCGAAGAAAAAAGAATAAGACGCGGTGGATAGGATAACGGGGGAGAGTAGCGGCAGACAGCCAGACAGCGACCGCCCGAGTCATGTAGAACATTTCACAAAAATGATCTGCAGCCTACAATTTTACCCCAGTTGAGGGAAAAACGAGGTTCAAACAATGGGGCTTCAGTGGCATAACCAGACCTTTGCAAATATGGGGCGGGGGGAAGAAGGGAGAAGGGGAGAAGAAGGGGTGGCCGACGGGATTTTAAGGGGCCGCACGCAAGTCGGGTACTTCTACAAGAAACTTACAAACGGTCAGTTACGCCACTGTGGGGCTTGAATGTGTGACAACAGGAATCCTAGCTAGATCCGCGATTTCTATTGTATTCTATTATATGGAATGTTATTGTGTATCCAAACAGATACAAATTACATTCACCCTAGTCTACCTCGTCGCCATTTTCCTAACAAAACTCGGAGGATAAGGTGAAAATTTAGGCCTATATTTCGCAATTTTACTTTCTCAAAAAATAATAGCATCAACACTGTGTCTGAGTATATAAAACTATTCATTACCCATCAAGTATAGCCAAACCGCGTGAAAATCGGATATATTCCTAACTTTTTATGGTAAAAAATATTTTCTCCTTATCTATACTAGTAGTTCTATGGAAATTGCGTTTTGAGGATCTGTTAAACTTATCATGACGTCAGTCTGAACGTAATTTGGTATCAATGGAAAGAGGAGGAACCATAGCTATCCAATGGTACCAAATATATTCCCTTGTCCCTTACTATAAACCTGAGTTGGTTATGCGATTCCTTTACAACCCAACTTCGAACGTCAAATGGTGATCGCCACCAACCCCGCCCCCCTTCCATCACTTTGGGATCGGACTGTCCCGGTGGATGTTATTTTTTGCTTGACAATTACATATTACCTAATTTGTACCAGAAAAGGGTTGGGTTATTAAGGCGGAATAACTTGAAGGGGTGGTAATAACCCTCCACCCCCCCACGACAGTGTTAAATTCGACACATTGGGGAGGGAATTCATACACAACAAAGCCTAAATGAAGTAATTAAATGCCTATTTGAAAGTCCATTTTTGTAAACAAGAAACAAAACATATTTTCGGACCTTACACCTATGTCTATCGCTCCTCTTACCAACCCGGCTGGATAGCTCAGTTGGAAGAGCACAGTTCTACGGAGGTCGGCCCGGTTCGAATCCGGTCAAACCATGGTTTGTTCAACACCTGTGTTCACTGGCTATCTCCAGGGAAAATATTAATACATATTCCATCCCTTGTCACTTGGAGAACTAAGTATTTAAAATTTTCAAATATAAACGATTATATGTTCAAGATGCTCTTCAAAATATGATCTGAGTGTAACAATTTTATCGGGACAGACGTAACTGTCATTGTAACCGTTAAATTGCAAAATTTTGTTTTCTACAAATTTTAGCGTTTGCAATTTCGTTCGATCAAATGATACTAACTCACTTTCAGTGAGACATTCGATCGAAATGGCTATATTGGTTGTTCAATAACATTTTGGTATGGGACTTTTGTTATGAAATCGACTTATTGATTTCCATTATTCTGTAAGCCTACAAACCAAAGTACTTCTCTGGTACTCCGTTCATAGTTTACCAAGGTCGGTTTATCTGAACCGAATTTCATTTTTTAATGTATTTATTTCCATATAAACAAAAATAGAATAGAAGTTCAATGAAGCATACTTCAAAAATACATAGATAGCAATCAAAACATCTTTCTTGTGCAGAAACTGATTAGACTTTTATCTTCCCGTCTTACTACGGCCATCATCTCTGAGTAACTTCTTAAAGTTTGTTTTGAAATTATTCAAGCGTAGGTGCCAATTCTTTGAGTGACAAAATCTCATACATGAAGATAACGCTTCATGTGTGCATGGGTCGCTATAGTAACAGCGGTCGATATTCTTGCTCTTACGATGCAAGCGAGACATATTTGTGCCCTAAAAATAATATAAAAAAAACATGATGCAATACGAGGGTTATAACAGCGAGAGTGTGTCCCTTGTCTGCGTTATTTGCTGAGATAATTATGCCAACAAATATTTTTGTCCCTAGTATGGAAGGCGTCATTTTGAAAAGTGTACAGGACTTTTAGTCTGATTAGAAAAGACGTGATCGTGATGGTCAACAAACGGGGTAAGTGCATGAGCTGAGAATTGCAATATTCAAATTGACATTTTGGGGTTTTGTGAGATAATAATTTTGAAATTTACATTTGCAAAGCTTTGAAATAATATATAATATGTTTAGGTTTTCAAAATGTATATTTGTTTTAAGGGCCTACCTCTGGTAAAATTATTTTGTTTTATATTATTTTTTGTGTGTGTGCGCGCGTGTGTGTGTGTGTGTGTGTGTGTGTGTGTGTGTGTGTGTGTGTGTGTGTGTGTGTGTGAACTTAAAACGCCCAAATCTTAAAATGACCAAAATGTCAGTTAGAACCTTCGAAGAAGAAAACAACGATAGAGTAGGCCTAAGCAACTAAACGTAACCAGTTAGGTGGGAGTGAAGAGTCAACTGAATTTTGATTCTTAAATTGTTTTGGATTTGTATTACATAAGAACTCAGGAAACGGTTGTTTAGTTATGAATGGCGGCCATTATTTATTTATTTATTTACAGTTAAAACGTTAAAGAAACACCGTCAAATGCTTGTTTGTTTGTGTGTTTTGTTTTTATTTTTGCACGTTTGTTTGGGGTTTTGTTGGCTCGTGCGTAATTTCCGTCTCCAAAGTGAAAGTTTTGTTTTACCAAATATAAGGATACACACTTATTTGTGATGGTGTCCTTTCACTGAATGCAAAATAACACCCTTTCCACAAAAGTTTGTTTGCCAATGTTATTTCACAAGTGCTACCATGCACGTATAGTCTCCTTTGATTAATGGTACATTAAATGTTTTAAACATTTCTTGAGCAATTACATTATGTCCCTAGTCAAAACATTTCCCGAGTTCTTATGTAAAACAAAGTAAAAACAAGAATTTATTACTTATTTATTTGATATTAAAATTTTATAAATGTTTGAGACCTTTACTTAAAAAAACACCTTGATTTAGACATGATACACCTAAATTATGTACTTCATTACGCTCTTTTAACAGAATAATCGGTCTTTAGGCTACCCATATCAGTCTTACAACATCTATCCTAATGAATTGTATTTGTAAATGATCGAATGAACAATAAGCTTATTTTATTTTTTCTCCTCTTGTATCTCCTTTTCCACTATAGGCAAATTGAAAGCTTCCTTTGCCGCATAGGCTAAAAAGGATGGTCGGGTTGGTCGAGATTTTAAAAAAAGTTTCTTTTCTACATTTTGAGCCCCGAAACACGGGCTTTTGGGAGCATTTTGTACAATTTCCCCCAAACATCCAAGTTTAAAATTGAGAGCTTTTAAAGGTCCCAGGAAATGCAAATAGAATTGATGTGGTTTGTGTCAAGTCTACAAGGAGGGACCAGAAAGCATTCAATATTTGGGTTGGTGATGACATCATTTGTGGTATCATTAATTTTTCAGAGAGTAATAGAAAATTCCAGGTGACTGGTGTGAATCTATTCATGACACTTACTGAAAATCAATAGTTCTCACTAATGATGTCACTGGTGGTGTATTCTTTTTTCAGGCTCTGTTTATTGGAATGGAATGTCCCATAAAGATTTGGAGTAGGTTTATCATCTCATTTCCTGGGACCTTGAAGTCCAAATGAACAAAAAGTGCATGTTGGTGAGGCCATGTCAACGTCGTTGTCGTTGCTTGTGTGTTTGTTTTTGTTTTGCCTGCCTTACATTTTTATCAGTTCTTGCACTGCTTATTGTTGTTATTTTACAGGGAATTCACAGGAACAAATCTGCTACGTCATTGAAACAAGTTGGAGAATTACCATAACCTATAACTGAACTGAGGACAAAATATGGATCTGTCATTCTTCTTTACACATACATTTAAAGCTCCAATTCGAAGAGCATTTCCACATTTTTACCATCTTATGTCCTTTGATTTGTCGTATAAAAACGGAGAAGAAAAATGACAACTGATGTTGCTGTACGCAGGAGCGGTGGCAGCCATGCTGGGCCAGGAACCGCTCTCCTTGACATAAAAGCAGTAAATCAAAAAATGACTGTGCAACATACGGTAAGATCTAAAAAGCTAGACGAACGCCAGTTGTTCAAACTCATGAAAACACTAGATGGTCAAAAGAATCGTAGGCTTCTACAAATTGATAAAGACATTACGGAACTGAGTAAAGATCTTGAGAAATTGGAATTGGACAAGGAGGCTGCCAAGCAACAGAGACTTGCTAGACGCTCCCAGCAAGGAAGTGACAATTTGGCGGAACCATTTAACAGCGGTTTCATACCACGGAAGACTGTGGTGAGAAGCCATCGATCAGTTAATTTTGATGCGTTTGCGTTCAGGTTAAAACGAGAAAGGAGTTCTGTACGATCTCCAACGAAAACAAGTCGAGAGCTCTTCCGATTTGACTCCAGTGGAAATCTCATTAAAGATTTGTCTCCAGTACATTCTCATGGTAGTCGTGAACGAGACTGTTCTCCAGGTGATATTGCCATGATAGCTTGGCAAGAAATGAGAAACTTTGCAGCGGCCAAAGCCAATGAATCTGCAAACCTCGAACTAGCAGAACACTCATCGAGAGTACCTTCTCGCGCGGCAACCAGCGCAGTTGAATCTGTCAGTATCCACAGCGAACAATCTTCAGATGGCGAAAGCTCTGACATTACAAGGGCGCAAAATGTACAAGAGCATACCAATACCAAGCCAAGTTCCGATTGGTCAATGGTTCTTAACGCTGTGGTGGATGGAAAGTTGCTGAGTACGTTAAGAACAGAACTTGCAAACCCGTGTACAACGGCACCTATTGTGATTGCAGAAAAGCAAAACGAAACACCGTCTCCTAGCAAGCCTAAAAATCCTGTCATTAAGTCAAGATGGGCACGTATAGCATCTACAGCTAGGGAAAAATCGCGGAACGAGAATGAGCTGAAAAGGGAGTCTGGGCTTAACTCGAAATCAACAGCTATTACAAACTCAATCCCGCCATCTTCCAATAATCCTTTCCTGGAACGATTGCTCCAACTAAGAATACATGAGTCCACTCCAAGGAAAATTTTTCTTCGAAGAAAACCGATAAACAAAAGGAAAATTGTATCCAAAGTGTTATTAGGTATGTCAGAAACAGATGAAGATTGGAATAAACCAGCGCCTTCAAAGAAGGAGGTGTCTTTTATTGAAGAAGAACAACAACTAACAACCGACGAAGAAAACGAAATTAGCGATGATCAAGCGATGGCATCATCGTGTGACGTCCCTGATTGCATATGCCACTGTGGTGCATATCGCTCTTCTGCTCTCGAAAGAATGGAATACACCATAAATGATTATTATGATTCCCTATCTAGGTCATACGCAGCATCCACAGGCCATCCCATGATATCACCCGTATTTCGAACAGTAAGTTCTCAGGATTGGACCAGCGTGGGCAGGCGCAGTGCTCTACCGCCGCCCTCCCCAACACCATCAGAGATTTTGGAAGGCGTTGATAGCAGAATTAAAGCAGGAACCAAGAAGATGGATCATGCTGACTTGGACTCATTCGGTTCAGTACGAAGACCCATTAAAGGTTCCAATCGTGAGAAGCTTCTGAAGGAAAAAGAAGCAAATAATCGAATAACTTTCCAGGTGATGAGAAAGAAAATGAAAGAGAAGCATCCAATGAATTTAACATTAATTACGGAACCCCAACACCTAACTGGAAAATACTGAATCCTCTGAAACTACGTCACAAAATTAATCAATCTTCACCGCTCTACACAAATTGGAAACTTCTGTGATCCATTAGCCCAATAGAGGCTTCACTTCACTCGGAAGGATGTTCCTTCCCCGGTTCCTTCCGTAAAAATGGTCGTTCACATCAATTTATCGCGTGACCTCGAGAAACTTGAGTTTCTTTTCAAAGTGTGACGGACATTTGCGGGCACAATTTGTACAGCAGGGTCAACATTGAAAGTTACTCTGATTATATTTTAAATGCTTGCAAATTATTGCCTGAGGAATGAGGACTTCCAAAAAGTATAGTTTTGATTTTGTTAAATGTTTACTTACCGAGATAAAGGTCAAAGAAGGTTAATGTCAATTGGATTATGTTGCCCCATGACCTATTTTGTCACATAGCATGATAACTATGCATTGCAGATGCTACAAACTATTCCATATTTTGACATATTATGCTAGATTTGTTTCATTTTTTACCAAAATTGGAGCAACTTCTGATTTTGACACCTGTACAAATGGAAATTGACATTTTTTTGCACTTTTAGCCATTTTACCCAATAACTCTAAAACCAATGGTCAGAAATGGTACAAACTATACATTTTTGGAATCCTTATGAGTAGACGGACAATATGGCATACATTTCAACATGATTGGAGTAATTTAAAAGTTTGACCCCTATGTAAACTTAAATTGGCCCCTATTGAAAAGTGACCCCACAATTTGACACCACTACCTTGACAACTACCTTGCATTGATGTAGAGGGTCCATACTAACTACCAAAGGTGTCAAAGCTGAGATGTAGTGGGACATGAACGATGATGTTTGACCCAAGCCCTTGCTCCCGCTCTACTTCACTTTTAAGCTATTCCGGCAAATTTCAAATATTTTGACTCTTTTGGGTAGATCACTGATAGTGCCTTTAAGAGGATATATGATTCCATTGCTAAACCCCTTTAACAGAACTTGTATCCAAGTGCCCGTTTTATAGACATGCCATCCTATAAGCGTGCAACTTAAAATACAATGAGCTCACTGAATTGGCTTGATTCTGTAGTCTGTGATGTCGCTTATCCACATTTCAATTGGAACACATTTTGTAAATGACCGGTTCTGAACCACCTGCTTGGGCTCTCTTTGGATTACCAATATGGCCGTCAATTACGAAGCCCAGGTTTCCAATCCATTGTATAGAGATCAGTGGCTTCGTACTTGAAGCCAATGACGGCCGCATATTTGTTGATTAAAGTTACGGCAAACTTAAAAGTTAGCCTTCAAATTACATGTGGATGTCTTTAGCCTCTTATCCCTCTCTGCATTTGGGTATGTTATTATTATTCCAAAGAACATTGCTAGCAAGTAGTTTGAAAGTTTACAGTTGCTGTATATGCATGTGATCTGATAAGCAAAAGGTATAATTTTATGGCAGTAAATCTTTACAGTTCGAAAACGTATTTTTGAAAAATTAGAAATTCCTTAGGGTCATATATATTGTCCCACTTTACACTATTGAAATGGGAAATTCTGTGGCTATTTTATACAGCCTGTCTAAACAAATGGTATAATTAGAAGGCACAATGGCAATGAACAAAGACTGGCTTTCCAAAAGTGTTTGTTTCATCTTATTTGCTTTTGTCAATTTAGAGATAAAATCAATTTAGTGCGCTACACCAAAATAGGTTTTGTGGCACTTTTATGCATGGGCAGAGTTGTGTAAGTACTGTGCCATGCTGTCTTGAAGCTCACAAGTCACAAAAGATTGCAACTTGGCAAAAGAATCAAAACACAGCTAAGTACACAAAGGAAGTCTAGTTTTTCTCAACACATGCTTTAATAGTCAACATCACTCACTCACTCATCACTCACTCATCACTCACCCCACGGGGTCAGCAAGGCGACCTCGGTTGGACTCGATGGCTCTCCAGGTGGGTCGACTAGTAATGGCTATTGAAGTTCTTCAGTAGTAAGGCCGGTTGTGTCAATATAGGTAGTTGTATGGACGTCCAGGTGGGACGAATGTCCATGTTGAGGTCTCCATAGTATGAGATGTGAAACTATTTCCTCTCTACTTCTATGACAATGCCCCAGCAAATCTCAACGTCTCTCTCTGATGAGATGGGTGGGGGATAGTTCCTTTGTTGGTGATCATATCCTTCCAGCTAACATTGAAAGCAGTTTCTGAACATCCTAGTATAGCAACCATCAAGTGATTTCCTGATCTGTTTGGTAATGGTCCAGGTTTTTCTGCGCCATAAAAGAGTAAACACTTTCAACTGCAGCTTGGAGCAAGCATGTTTTATCTTCCTGGGGAGATTTGACTTCCAAGTTAAGAAAGGGCATTGCAACTCCAATATCTTGCTGAGTGTTAACCCTGGTTGGTTTTGTTTTTTACAACGAAGTTCTTGATTTTGCACCATTTTAAACATCAAACTGTGTTCTATAGTTACCAACAAAGGTTTATCCACTGGAAGACAATCCTGAGCTATATTTTTTGCCGATTTAAACATCTTATTTGACATTTAAAGTCACAAAAACTGCTTAGTCTAAACGGCGGGAATTTAAGCACATTCACGCCGTCAGGCGCAAGACCCCCATCGCGGGCGCGGTGAATTTGGGGGGGGGGGGGGGGGGGGGTCTGCGTAAATGAATCTGCGCGTGTTTGATGTACTTTTTTCGCGAACGCATCTTTGGAAACGAAAATAATATTTTGTGGAAATGTAAAACAAAGCGCTATTTAGACAGATGAAATTTCAATTAATTCTAATTTTGAGTTTAGGAGACAAAATATGTTGATTCAATATGCATAAGAAATGTATTTCATCACTTGCACAACATACTCACTTTTTGAAGTTCAAAGATAAAGTTTATTTGAGAAAGAGACAGCTTGAAATGGCGTGAAAAGTAACTTTTTTACTAAAACACTTTTTTTTTTTTTTTTTTTTTTTACAATTTGCGCAAAATTTGGCAAATTTTCAGACAAGATAACTCCAAAAAATGTAATAGAGTTACAATCAACTTCCTATTTTGTTTGTGTATGCACATTTATATATTTCAAATAAACCATAAATCTCTAGTCTCTAAATTGCCCATTGTTTATGAGTGTGAAGATCGCGTTCAATCATATGGCATAGTTCCTGAGGATTGCGTATCTTCCACCTTGGTGTTGGAATTCCGTAATTTCCTGTTTAAAGTCTTTGGGAGGTTTTTTTTCATCATTTTGTCTCTCATCAAATTAAAGGTCTTCCGAACGTTGGCTTCCTTTTCTTCAAAAGGGCATCATCACTGGAAACCTTTCATATGTCGCCGTATCGAACTTACGGTGTCCTAAGTCTATGCAGTCCATTTCTCGGTTTCTGCTTTAAGTTCAACTGTGCAATCCGATACCCGTCAAGATCTCGGATGGTGTGTGGGGAAGGAACCGACAGAGTGTGCTGTCCGCGTCGGTGGTATCATGAGAAGGTACCCCATACATGGATGCTTTCATATCCTTTGCTGTAGACCTCGCGTCAAGATCCGGATAAGACCCATAAGTCTTTATCTTCCGTGTATCCCGTTGCACCCCTAGAAAGAATAGGCCTCACACGTGGCATATACAGTCTGAGATATCACAGGAACAAAGGGGTCATTGCTGGACCTTTTTTAGGCCCGAAGAAATATCCTCGGAATACCTAGACTATCTCAATCTTTTTTAATGGAGAATACTTTTCGGTGTCTGGGATTAATAGGACTTTCCTCTCAGCCTCTTTCTGAAATCATTCATTTTCTGCTACAGATGCTGTCATAAATTATGTTTGCTGGTTTTGACAATGAGAGGCTGAAGTCTCGCTTAGTGTCCGTAACTGTTTCTTTACCAAAACTCAAAAGCGGTGGCCTTTCGCCACTTGCACTTGAAGGAAACAATACACGTGCCTTTCGTAACCAAGGCATTCGCGTATATTGTTTGCACAATGGTATAATGCGTGGGCTAACTTTGACTTTGACAGGTTACTCCGCCACGCTTCAATGATGAAACCAAACGCGTGGGGTTAAGAGTGCGCAATGCTGGGAGATGTATTCTTAGCGAGTAGTTGTTCTCAGATGTTCAGTTACTTGGTTCTTGAAATGTTCTGTAGATGTAGCATTGATGACAGACTCTGGCAACACATTCCATTCATTGATGGTATATGAAAAAATGAGTCTTTATAACAGTCTTTTGTTGCGTGTGGGCGGATGAAGGCTCTACTATTGTTGCGGCGATGGGGGCGAGCGACTGGTGTGAGAAACGTTTGGGCTGGAATGGCCTTATGAAGGGTAGTAAGGCGACTGACCTGCCTACGCAAGCTTACGCAACTGGAGTGTCCCATGGCAATTCTCTAGCATTTTGGTGACGCTGCTGTAACGATCGTAGTCCCGGCAAGCAAATCTGGCAGCACGCCTTTGAACAGCTTCCAACCTATGTGTGAGTCCTTGATTATGAGGGTCCCACACTGAGCTACTATACTCTAAGTGTGGACGCACTAATGTTTTATACAGCAGTAGATTGAGGTCTGTGGTGCAGGGATGTAGATTTCTGCACACTAGACCCAGAACAAGTTTGGCTTTAGAAACTATTGATTTACATGGCTATCCCACTTAAGGTCTTTAGAGATGGTGACACCTAAATATGCATGAGAATCTGTTTCTTGTAATGTTTAGTGGTCTAATTTGTATTGATGAGTGTTTTTGTTTTGAGTGTAGAGACCTTGAGAACATAACATTTTTTGGCATTAAATTTCATTGCGAGTTATCTTGCCAAAGGGAAAGTGTATTAAGGTCAGTCTGTAAAGCGTCAACATCAGAGTTGTTGCGGGATGGGGCGGTTACATGACACAGTCGTCGGCGAACAGGCGAACCTCCGACGTGATCTTATTTGGGAGGTCGTTTATATATGCCAGAAATAGAAGTGGGCCGAGGACTGTGCCTTGTGGGACGCCAGATCTCACGCGCACCCGCTGGGAGTGATCACCATCCACAACAACTCGTGCAATATCCAAGTATGAGTTCTGTCAGTACACCATAGTTTCGGAGTTTGTGAAGTAATCTATTGTGTGGGACAGTATCAAATGCCTTGCTAAAGTACATGATGATCATATCGACTGATGTTTTAGAGTCGATGGACTTAGCAAGGTCATTGATAGTCAAAATGAGCTGGGACTCGCAAGAATGCGCGCGAAACCCATGCTGTCTGCTAGTTAAGATATTATATTTGAAAAAATGTCGCAATGAATGTTAGAAGTTGCAGTATATGTTCGAAAAGCTTACAACAAATGGGAGTCAAGGACACGGGTCTATGGTTGGAAGCGTGTTCTATCCCCCTTTTTGGAAAATCGGCGAGTGTTTGGCTGAGAGCCAGTCCTACGTGAGCTGACCATTTGGAGGGATTTGTTTAAAAATATGTGTTAAGCTGGAGCACTTTCATCAGGAAAGGATTTAAGCATTTTTGACGGAATTCCATCTGGCCCCGCAGCCTTATTTTCATCCATCTCCTTTAAACACTAGAAGACCCCTTCAGTATAGATTTCGAAATCCGGCATTGGAGGAGGAATAGACTTGGCTGGAAGGTATGGTTTAACCATATGCTTTTCATTAGTCAACACAGATTCAACCTGGTGACTTAGAATCTCTGCCTTGCGCTACTGTGTCCAGAAATCAACTTGCTGCATTTTTCAGGGCAGATATGGCCTATACTACTCTACGTAGTTTTCCTTGACGAACTCCAAACTGTTTGGACGATTCAATACACAATGATCTAACCCATCTCCAATAGGCAATTTTTGGTCTCTTTCTGGATTTCCTTTCAGGGTGGGGGGGGGGGGGGAGGGGGGAGGAGGGGGGGTGATGGTTCTGAACTTTTGCTTGTGGGCATCGCTGCCAGTTGCTCTAGCTCTAATTGAAAATTCTCGCCTCCTTCTCAAGTTTTCTTTTATATTTACTTGATATCCAAGGAGGTTGTGTCCGCTTAGTAGAAAATCCAAAGGGAATATGCTGGTCCATAGCCTGGAAAATACCTTCCTTAAAATAGGTTCCAGTCCTCTTCAAAAACCCCCCCACAGCAGAATCATCTTTCATTAATAACTCAGAGCTCAATTTTGGGGGGGGGGATAAGTCTTTTGTCAAAAGCCGCGTTGTTGGCTTCTGGTATTTATAGATTTTCCTGGGCTTGGCCTTGATGAATCTTGGTGAAGTCGAGAGGACGATCATTGGGATGGCATCATGATCACTGATACCTGGAAGTGATGATTCGTTTTGCCATAGATCCTGGCAACCGATGTATATCTTTCCTCGCCCGGAGTATTAATATAGGCCCTGATTGTAAACTAAAGTGCTGCCAGATTGTTCAGAGATGAAGGAACGCGCGATCGTCCTCTGCATACAGGAGCGGAAGGTTTCCTATTAGCCTCATACACGATTAACTAATGGGGAAGCCAACCTACTCCAGAAACAAGCCGATCGGCAGTCACTTCCGTTTTGACGCATGTCACCCTCGGCGCACGGTAAATACCTCTGACCCCTAACAATTCTGGCACCGAGTTTAGCTAAAATTTTTTCGACGAATTGTATTTATAGGGAGAGAGAGCAGCGTGACCCAAAAGGCTGACTGATTTGCGCACGACAAAACCAGTTGTCAAAGTTTCAGGAGAGAAAAAGAGGTCCTCTAGAATTGTTCAGAGGTGGACAACGCGCGCCCGCGCGCCGTAGTGATATGCGTTGACAGGGGCTGACCTGGCGGAGCCCTATGGTAGTCTCATGCGCGATTAACCAATGGGGAGTCCGACCGCCAACAAGCCAATCGCATTCACTTCCGTGTGACGCACTTCACGCTCGGCGCGCAGTAACTCTGCACAATTCTGACAGAGTTAGGTCGAGAGGCGGCTTCATTGAAGAACAGGTGAGAACCATAGTATGGGTGTGTGTCGGTGTTACAGGTGGTTGTGCTTCTCTGTGGTCAGGTTATGCTAACCATGTGCCCATGGTGTTAACCCTGTGGTCAGATGTGCTTACCTGTGGTCAGGGGGTGCTACCCTGCGGCCCGTGCTACCCCTGTTGGTTCATGTTGGTCATGTGTGTTAAAGAAGGCCACCATTCCTTTTACAATATAGCGTATTTTAAGCCGTGTAGTGCGTTCTGCTAGTACTACGCACTGGCCGGTGATTGGGCGCTAATGCACCTTGACAACAATTCGTCGATGCTGAGTAGCTCTGAGTGGCTCAATCGTGCGCGATCTGTGCAAATTTTTGGCAAGCCCTGGCCTCTTAAGTGGGGATGACGAGCGGACTCACGCGTTAAATAGACTGTGGGAACGTAGACCAAATAACAAGCTGCATAACAAATCCCTTCAAAGGGATAAGGACAAAACCCGGGTTAATATTATTGATAAAATAAACCGTCTGTTGCCCCAAATAAATCTCTTTTCTTAAAATGAATAAAATGTCACATCAATTTCTCCGGTTTAATATCATGACCAATGCTATGTATTGAACTTCAGGCCAAACCATTAACTAAGTTATTACAATGGGCCCCGGTATGCGGAGCATTGTTTATAGAAGAGGTGTTATTACCCTCCACGATTCGGGTTGAGTAACAAAATACCCGTCATCTTTCACAATAACTACCAGTTTTGTACATTATGATTATAGGGTCGTTGACCCTAAGTTTTTCTTCTTGAAAAGCGCGGTTTTTTTTCACAAACTTGTTAGGTCAAAGTTTGCACAGCACATTCTGGCATTCTGTTTGTTTGTCTTTCTTCCTTTTTCGAAATAAATATGAAAAACATGGACAAAGTTATTGAACACGCACTAAGAAGCTCAAGATTTATTTATTTGCGAATGAGGATAAGTATTTTGCGCTTACGTCAGTAAAAAAAAACTTCGTCAAACGGAAGAGTTGGTAACACCTGAGTCTTTTAAAAACTACAAAAATTATTTTTTAGAAATGTTTACTGCGATACTGATTCCAAATATTAAAATTGCTTTGCATTTTGGCTTTCATCTTCTTGTTATACTGGAAAGGGTTCAAATTTGTCCCCCCCCCCCCCCCCCTTTAGGACTTCTATTGGGATGGGGACATTACACCCGTCCCTATTAAAGGGAACCAACCCTATGCAAAAATAAAAAGGCATATTTTTGAATCAGTATAATTAAATAATTTTTTTTGACATTTTTTACAAAGAATCTTGGGGGGGGGGGGGGGGAAGTTACAAATGTTGACCTTTCTTGAATAAACAATGCACCTTTAATTGGTAAATTTAAAAGTGGCCCAAAGGGGGCACCACACGCATGTGATCAAATTGGACTTTTTTATTCCTTGGTTACCTAAGAAATAATTTTGAGCTAATTGCATTAGATTTGGAGCAGTTTAAACATTTGACCCCCCCCATAGTAACTTGACCCCCTCGTAACAACCCCCCGTGTCAGCTGATTGAAAAGTGTCCACCTATGAATGTTTACTTATGGTCGCATACATACATACCTCCATACATACAATAGTTTATAATTTCGCC